>JAUTBS010120136.1:0-12626 GCA_032361285.1 Aequorea victoria | reverse complement strand
ACACTTGGAAGTACCTTCGGACTTTCGAATACGTGCAGAAGCTCCTTTGGATATGACTGATGCACTTTTCATCATCGGAAGGCCACAGGAACCGGGCGATGTTCGGTTTAATAAAAAATAGGGTGTCTACAGCAGTGAGCTAAGTGCTCTAACTGGCTCATAAGGCCCCCGACAACCAATCAGAAAGACCCACTTTTCACACCATGAGCCGTAGCCGAGTGACATACTCAACTAGCTCATGAATGCCCCAAGGGCGGCAGGGTACAGCTAGGTGCATTGCACCCCAGAACTACTAACCCTCATGAGTCCCTGACCAAGTCTGCATTAAATTCATAAGTTCAACACGGTGCACCATTATACACTATACCCATCAAATGGTTATAATATGGAAGGGAAACCACCCTCTTCATCACAAGATCACAACCCAAGTCACATACATGTGAGCTTGTCAACAACAACACAATGTCCAACAAGAAACAACCCTAGCCAAGCAAGACACAAGGTGAACCCCCACCCAGGACTCAGTCCGTGCATGAGAGATGTCCATAATATAAGCTGAGATCATTTAACCTTCATTCCAGCCATAGACATATATTAAAACCCGTGGTTGACATTTAAACAAGAAACAAACAAAACTTAGTGTTAAAGGAGCTTTAAACACTTTACTTTTCAGAACATAGTAACATTTCAGAATCTACCATAGAGACCTTAAAATACTTTAAAGCGTTTATCGGCAGAGGGGTCTGTTTGTAAATAGAAAGGGGTCCAAAAATTAATACAACAGATTATATTGGTAGAGGGGTCTGTTTGGAAAAATCGATATATCTCCAAATCTACTCAATGAAATTAACTTCTATATACAGGGGATGAAACCAGACCCATATATCTTTCTCTGGATATGTGGATCATCATAAGGAGATTTTTGTAGAGTAATATACAAGGGTTCAAATTGGGCTCTGTTTCTGACTATCTGTCACAGAAACTTCAAAATTAACAAAGCGGTTCAAAAATACATTTTGGGGTCTACCCAAAACTCCCACACACTCAAGACACCATCAAGCACCGTTTTTATAAACAGAGTTTTATTTAGAGTTAATTTGGTTCCCACGAAAATTCAAGGATTGGCCTAAAAACTATTCTGTTTTGGTCATTTCTTCGCAAAATCAAACATCCAACAATCATCCCTGCTTTAACTCATCAAAAGCATGTCCAAACATAACATAACATCATAATACATCCAATACAAAGTTATTAATCATTTCATAGATTATTTGTTCTTCATTTTTGGTTCATTTCAAACTCCCCTAGAACATAGGTTTTACATTATTTCTTGGTTTCATGAACTACCTTCATCTTCATTCATTTTTGCTCATCTTTCTTTTATCTTAGGGAGGTATGAAGATAGAAAGTGATATTAGGGAATAAATGAGAGGTTCAAGAAGATTCTTACTTGATGGTTCTTGAACTTAGAAGAAACTCCTAGTCTCCTTGATCTTTTTTTTTTTTTCTTCTTCTTCTTCTTCTTCCTCTCCTTCTTCTTGTTTTTCTCTCCTCCTTTTCTCCTTGGTTTTGTCGAAAGGATGAGAGGTAGAGAGAGAGTGGAGAGGTGGAAAAAAATGGAGAAGAGGCTTGGAAGAAGTGTGTTATTTATAGGAGGAATTTCATAATTTCTTTCCTTTTTATTTAATTCCCTAATTAGTCATTCTAGTCTACTATTTTGATGACTTAATTTGGCCAAGGATTCATCCAAATAGGACATGAGGACAATGACACAATAGTTGATGGGAATGGGGTGTGATGATGAGAAAATAGGTTTTATAAAAACTTTAATTTTCTTTGGGTAGTTTTCTTCCATAATTTAATTATTCTATGTATTCTTATCTTTTAGAGGTATATTTATGTGTATAATTATCTCCCACAAATAATATATTATGCTAGAATAAGAATTAGAGGCTTAATTCTTGTTGCTTCCCATATAAGTAATAATATCACATCATTCTTTTCTCTTATTTTTTATTTTTCCTTAATTCTTAATAATATCACATCACACCACCCACCATGGGGCTTCCAGCCAAGGGCATATTTGTCCTTTAATAAATTTGTTATTTTCATTATTTTCCTAATTTAGATAATTATGTGGGTCCCTTTTTAATCTTTGATTAAAAATTAGGCTTTTTTATAAAAAATTTCAAAACTAGTTCATGGAATGGGTTTTAATTTAATTATTTGGGCTCTAGGATTAAAATTGGGTCCATTCATTTAATTTATGAGTCCATGAAATTAAATTTTCATGTTGGACTTTAGTATAAAATCTCATGTTTGGATTGTGATCTGGAAGCCCAAACTTTATACTTCTTACCTGTCTTTAAATTCTTTAGATTCTAAGTTCACAACTTTATTCACTTAATCATTTATAGTGTTGAACCTTTAATTAACACTATTAGGGTTTATGAGAATTTAAATTCTAGGTTTAGAACAGTTCGTAAACAAGATAGGGTAATTTTACGCCTAGATTAAGTTTTACGAAAATTTGGACCTTTATAACCTACCCCCTTAAAATAAAATTTCGTCCCCGAAATTTAAAAGTTAGCTCTGTTCTCGAAAAGTTGAGAGTGGTTGGCGCGCATAGAATCTTCTCGTTCCCATGTTGATTCTTCGATCCCTCTATGTCGCCATAGAACCCAAACCAAAGGAATGGTTTTTCCTTGTAACACCTTTTCTTTACGATCCATGATCTTAACTGGTCGCTCCTCGAAAGTTGCATCGTTGTCTAGACCAAGTTCTTCCCAATTTAGCACATGAGTAGGATTCGCCATGTACTTACATAGCATGGAGACATGAAATACGTTATACATTCTAGAAAGTTAAGGTGACAAGGCTAATCGGTATGCAACTTCTCTAATCTTTTACAAGATCTTTCGCCAACACTAAAGCTTAAGGGTCGATTCTGCCGGTCCGCGTAATTCTTTTGTAGGCTTTGTGCAGTTACAAGGCGTGTTTAAATGAGTTTGATCTTGTCTGTAGTCTCCTGAATGAGCTCTTGCCCCAAAATGCTGTTGTCTCCTACTTCAGACCAACATAAAGGTGATCAGCAAGGTCGTCTATATAATGCTTCGTAAGGAGCCATGCCAATACTGGTTTGAAAGCTATTGTTGTAGGCAAATTCCACTAGTTGCAGGTGCATTTCCCAGCTTCCTTTTAAATCCATTGCGCAGGCCCGCAACATGTATTCTAAGGTTTGGATCATTTTCTCGGACTGACCGTCAGTTTGGGGATGAAATTCTGTGCTCAATCATAAGTCCGTCCCCAAGGCCTTCTGTAAATTTCCCCAAAAATTTGAAATGAAACGTGGATCGTGATCAGAGATAATGGACGCAGGCGTTCCATGTAATTAGACTATCTCCCGAATGTAAAGTCTGCTTAATGATTCCAGGGTATCTGTGACTCCTACCGAAAGAAAATGTGCAAATTTAGTCAGTCGATCAACGATTACCCAGATGGCGTCGTGTTCTCGGGGTGATCTCGGCAGTCCAGTGACGAAGTCCATTGTGATGTGCTCCCACTTCCATTCTGGTATAGGTAAGGGTTATGGCCTCCGTCCGAATAGCTGATGCTCAACCTTGACTAGTTGGCAGGTTAAGCATTTGGCCACGAATCTTGCTACGTCACTCTTCATTCCATTCCACCAATATTGTCGTTTAAGGTCTTGATACATCTTGTTCCCTCCTGGATGTACCACAAAACTGGAGCGGTGAAACTCCTTGAGTACTTCTTCCCGTAGACCATCAATATCTGGTACGAACGTTCTACCTTTGAACTTCAAGTCTCCATTGCGCTGAGAGTCCAGTCACTTGTGGTGCCATCGGTTGGTATTTTTGATTTTAGGAAAATCATTTCCTGATCGGTCTCTTGAGTTTTTGTGATCTTTGTAAGCAGGGTCGGCGTTGCGTCTATCGAACTTATAAGGAACTCGTTGGTGTTCAGGCTGGTGCCGATGTTGGATTCTCCCATAGTTTACAACATATTCCATCGGTCTACACCAACGTAAGCTAAGAGACTGTGATCCTTGTGGCTTAGAGCATCCGCCATGACGTTAGCCTTCTCGGGATGATAGGTTAGCTTAAAACGATAGTCCTCCAGAAATTCCATCCATCGTCGCTGCCTCATGTTCAGATCCTTCTGTGACAATAGGTATTTGAGACTCTTATGATCAGAGAATAATTTTAACTCCTCCCCATAGAGATAGTGGTGCCAGGTTTTTAATGCAAAAACAATAGCTTCCAGTTCAAGATCGTGTGTCAGGTAGTTCCTTTCGTGAGGTTTGAGTTGGCGAGAACCATAAGCTATCGCTTTTCCATCTTGCATCAGAACGCATCCCATACCTTCCTTTGACGCGTCGCAGAAAACCGTGAACTTACATCTCTCTCTGGAACAATCAGAATAGGAGCGCTTGTTAGGCGTTTCTTGAGCTCTTGGAATGATTTTTCGCATGCCTCGTTCCATATGAATTTCACCCCTTTTTGAGTCAGTTTCGTCATTGGTTTGGCAAGTATTGAGAAATCTTGGATAAACCGTCGGTAGTATCCAGCTAAACCAAGAAAACTTCAGATCTAAAAAATTGACTTTGGCTACTTCCAATCCAGAATAGCTTCAACCTTTGAAGGATCGACAGAGATTCCTTTCTTCGAGATGACGTGTCCAAGGAATTTTACTTCCTTCAACCAAAACTCACATTTGCTCACCTTCGCGTATAGTTGGTTTTCTTTGAGAATTTGAAAGACGATCTTTAGATGTTGTTCGTATTCTTCCTCTGATGCAGAATATATCAGTATGTCGTCGATGAATACCACTACAAATTGGTCCAGGTAAGCTGAGAAGATCTTGTTCATTAGGCACATGAACACGGCCAGGGCATTAGTTAGTCCGAAGGGCATAATTACGAACTCGTAATGACCATAACGCGTTCGAAAAGCTATTTTGGAAATGTCTTCTTCTCGCACCATCAGCTGATGATAGTCTGACCGTAGATCGATCTTTGAGTAGCAGGTTGAACCTCTCAACTGATCAAATAGGTCGTCGATTCTTAGGAGTGGGTATCGGTTCTTGATTGTGACTCGATTGAACTGACGATAATCAATGCAAAGGAGAAGAGAGCCATCCTTCTTCTTGGCAAAAAGAGCAGGCACGCCCCATGGTGACATGCTTGGTCTGATAAATCCCTTCTCAATTGCTCTTGTAGTTGAGTCTTCATCTCCCGCAATTCTACAGGTGCCATACGATGGGGAGCCATAGATATGGGAGCTGTTCCTGGCTGAAGCTCGATACTAAAGTCCAAGTCCCGTTGCGGTGGTAGCCCTGGAAGTTCCTCTAGAAAAAAAATCTTCAAATTCGTTTACAATTCATGGTAGGGGCATAGTCTTTCGACTTTCGTCATTGAGTACAAGACTGACTAGTCTGGCCGTGAGGTTCTTGGTCCACTGCGTTCTTTGTCCGATTCGGGGTAAAGGATGGTATCTACTCCCCTTAAAATGGAAGTATGACCCATCAGGACTGCAAGCCGTGATTTTCTTCTTGTGACAGTCGATGATTGCTCTGTGGTGGGATAACCAATCCATCCAAAGGATGACGTCGTAGACGTTCAGGTTAATAACCCGGAGATCGCATAATAAGTGTATGCCGGACACTTCGATTTTTCAATTTTTACATATAAGGCGGATAGGCGAGAGTCCTCCTAAAGGTGAGGTTACAGACATTGTGATGTCTAGAGGTTCTAGTGGTAACTCTAACGATGAAGCACAAGTGTCTGATATAAAGGAATGTGAAGCTCCAGAGTCAAACAATACATGCACCATAGAGTGATATAGCATAAGAGTACCTTCAATGACAGAGGATTCTTCCACCCCTTCCCCTTGTAATGCAAAGACTCTACCCACAACACCTGAGGCTTGGGCTGGTCCTCCTGTCTTCTTAAATTGATTTCCTCCGATTTTTGATTGGTTAGAATTTCCAGATTTTTGATATGTGCCCTGAGCTCCTCCTGATTGCTGGTTGTAGGAATTTCCCCCTTAATTTACTGCTCCTCGGAGCTTCGGGCAATCTCTCTTCATATGGCCAGGTTGGCGGCATTCGAAGCAGACACCTTGAGAATTCTACTGAAAATTTGGATTTGACCCTTGTTGAATTTGTGGTCGGGGTATGGAGTAACGTTTCTGTGAATTCCCTCCATGGCTTACTCTTTGGTTTCCTCCGCGGATGGGTCCGCCTTTCCACTGGTTCCAAATCTTCTGTGAATCAGCCGATTTTGCTTTAGCCATCAGGGCTGCTTGAACAACTCGAGCATAAGTTAGAAATTGCATGAATGCAATCTTTTCTCTTACCAAAGGTTCAAGACCCCACTCAACGCGTCGAGCTTTTGATTCTTCATCAGGGATTAATACAGCAGTGTGTCGTGCGAGTTCTTCAAATCTGCTAACATACTGGTACACACTCATGGTCCCTTGCTTCAAATCTAAAAATTTCTGCAGCCTTGCCTGCTTGATAGTGGATGGGACGTATTTGTCCAGAAAAATCTTTTCGAACTGTGTCTAGGTAACTGTGACCATATTTTGATTCTCCTTCTCCATGGACCACCAGTGGTCGGCCTATTCTTCCATCTAGTAGACAGCTAGAGCAATTTTATCTCCATCCTTTTGTATCTCCATGGTGTCAAGCATTTTCTTGATCATCCGGATCCAATTTTCTGCTATACGAGGGTCAGCCTCCCCTCTGAATATCAGAGTTCTTTGCTTTCGAAATTCTGCCAGGAGCCAAGCTCGGTCCTTTTGAGCACGAACCGGCATTGGGTTTATTGCTACGGCCAGTTGTTGAAGGATTTGCGCTAATCCTTATACTTCAGTGGGCTGACTAGGCTCGGCCTCGCTGTTAAGGCTACGCCTCCCTTTTCCCGCCATTTAAGTCTGGGTAAAGTTAGGGTATTTTGTAAGCAAAAGACTAGGAAGGCTTATGTTTAATTTTTAATATCCTATTTGCTTTACCAACATTCAAACAAAGTTTTGATTCCAAATAAAACCGAACATAATATATATAAAAGTCATTACATGATTACAAGCCGATAAGTTTCTCCGTTTACCTATAGGTGGAATAGTTATAATAAATTTGCTGAGACTTTTACAAGATTCAAAATAAAGTCCTAGATTTTGCTGTTCCTAGGCAACATACGGTCTTAATGTACAAACAACTGGGGGTAGTCCCTACGGACCAACATTTCCAGCTCCCAGGTCACCTCCTGGACCCGTAACACTCCCAGTGTACTTTAACATACCAGTCCCCATTAGCAAGTGGATTCCGCTCTTCATGATTGGTAACCATGAGTGGCCACTCCGTGTAAGTCAAATTGTTGTCAAAATCCAAGTCTTCCTCCAGACCAAATATGGGATCTTCGTCTAAAGGGCTCTGGCGCTGGAGTAGTTCATAAGGGGTGGAATTCCCTACCCGATCAGCGAAACCCTAGGGCACCTTCCAACCTAATAATAGCTCTATCCCCCACCTGCTCCACGACAAGTAATGGCCCAAAGAAATAATACGCGTAGACAGGCGTCTTCCACCTGCACCGTATAAGGGGAGCCACCCTGGCATAAACTATGGTGCCAGCCATATACTCTTGTGAGGCATTAGGTTGCCTCCATCGACGTAGAATCCCATCGTCATCCTCAATGGGTGGTGCATAATTTGCATCAATCACCTCACTACGTGCGTCATCTGACTCACTATCACTACGCTCCTCGTCTGCATCATCATCTAGATCTTTTGGCAGAAACCAAGCTAGAGGTTCGGCATCCAAGGGTTCATCCATATTCCAAGCATTCGGTAGGATTTCATCGTCTAGATTGATAACCTCCTCAAAAAACTCCTCGGGATCATAATCAGAATCGGAAGACATCCTACAAGGCATAAATTAATAGACTTAGTTCATATAATAAGTATTTCTTTGTTCATAACTTATGCATAAGTGTTAAATTATAGACTTAAAATAGAATTTTAGCTAAACGGTAGTAAGGCTTCTCCATAACTCACGCCTAAGGTTCACTAAACCTAGGCCCTTATATAAAGTTGTAACGCCCCAAAAATCCGGTTCGTTATGAACATAAATATAGTAATTAGAGTTATTCTAATAACAAACATTCCACACGATTTAATATTTAACACATGATAGTATAATTTTTGCGTTCCTGCGCATAGCACGCCCTGTTTTAATATTACATGCCAACAAAATTTGAAAGGAAATTATAAAAGTACAAGTCCTCAATTCTAGATCAATCATGTGAGCCACGACTCGACATACTCCTCGGTCGCTGGCTCCTCCTCAATTCCTGGCATGAAACGCCATGAGCTGCGAAACACAGAAAAAATCTCCCGAACCAAATATTTCTAACACTAAATACATACAACAAGATATAATAAAACATAATATGGAAAAATACTGTAAACTCTGATTCACGACCAGGACTCATTTACGCCGAAAGGATTCGACATAACACAATTACCCAAACTTGAACTCATAGGAATTTAGGCCCCCAGACTGTAGGATACAGTTTCACGTTTGCAGATTATAAGATGCAGCGAGCTAAATGCTTCAACTGGCTCATAAGGCCTCCGACTAGAACTAATCTGAAAGACTCACCTTGTCACACCATGAGCCATAGCCAAGTGACATACTCAACTAGTTCATGAATGCCCCAAGGGCGGCGGGGTACAACCAAGTGCATCGCACCCCAAAACCACCAACCATCTGAGTCCCTGACCAAGTCTACGTTAAATTCATAAGTTTGATACGGTGCACCACTATACACTGTACCCATCAAATGGTTATAACCTGGAAGGGAAAACCACCCTCTCTATCAAAAGATCAAAACCCAAGTCACAACCATGTAAACTTGTCCACAACAATCACAATGTCCAACCGGAACCAACTCTGGCCAAGCTAGACACAAGGTGAACAACCACACCCAAGACTCAGGCCATACATAAGAGATGTCATAACATAAGTTGAGATCATATAGCATTCATTTCAGCTACAGACATACATTCAAACCCATGGATAATGTTTAAACAGGAAACAAACAAGACTTAGGGTTAAAGGAGCCTTAAACACTTTGTTTTTCAGAACAGAGTAACATTCCAGAATCTTCCACAGAGACCTTAAAATACTTTAAAATTATCGAATCTCATTGAAAAGTTTTTAAAATTTACAGATAGCTAGATTAAGGTGTTATCTACATTGTCCATGAAGGAACCAAAAGCTGGTTGTGAATAAAATGGGGTCAAACAATTAGTACAACAGAATCTGTTGATAGCGGGGTCTGTTTAGAAAAATCAACATATCTCAAAATCTACTTAATGCAATTAACTTATGTAAAAAAGGGGGTGCAACTAGACTCGTAGATCTTTCTCTGAATATTTGGATCATCATAAGGGGAGTTTCATAGAGCAAGATACAATAGTTCAAATTGGGCTATGTTTCTAACTCTCTGTCACAGACATTTCAAAATTAGCAAAGGGTTTTAAAAATATATTTTTGGGTCCAACCAAAAATCAAACACACTCAAGATACCCTAAAGAACCTCTGGTATAAACAGTTTTTTAATTAGAGTTCATTTGGTTCCTACGAAAATTCAAGTATTGGCCTAAAAACTACTCTATTTTTGTCCTTTCTTCGCAAACTCAAACATCCAACAATCATTCCTATTTTAACTCATCAAAAGCATGTACAGACATAACACAACATCAGAATACATCTAATACAAAGTTATTAATCATTTTATAGATTATTTGTTCTTTATTTTTGGTTCATTTCAAACTTTCCTAGAACATAAGTTTTACTTCCTTTCTTGGTTTCATGAACTATCTTCATCTTCCTCCATTTTTATCCATCATCTTTTATCTTAGAGATGATTAGAGGAAAGAAAGTGATATTAGGAAGAGAAATGAGAGGTTTAAGAAGATTCTTACTTGGTATTTCTTGGTTTGAAAGTATGAACTTAGTTTTAATGTTATCCTCCTTTTTCTTCTTCTTCTTCTTTTTCTTCTTTTTCTCTTTCTCCTTCCTTTCTTTCTGGTTGGCCGAATGGATGGGGAGGTAGAGAGAGAGTGGAGAGGTGGAAAAAATAGAGGAAAAACTTGGGAAAAGGTAGGTATTTATAGGCACATGGAGTACCATTTTCCAAGACTTAATTTATTTATTAAATCCCATAATTTAGTCAATCAAATCTCCTATTTTGATGACTTCACAAGGCCAAGAAGTCTTCCAAGGGAGTACAAGAGGACAAGGGGCAATAGTTGATGGGAGTGTGTTTGGTTAAATCAAGAAAAATGAAGAATTGGGGTTTTCAAAAGGTTTTAATTTTTCTTTGGGTAGTTTTCTCCCATAATTTAGTTATTCTATGTATTCTTATCCTCTTCAGGTATATTTATGTGTATAATTCTCTCCCACAATCAATTTATTAGGATAGAAAATGAGTTGGAGTCTTAATTTTAGCTTACTTTCAAGACAAGCAAACCATCACATCACCCTTTTTTCCACATTTTCTATTTTCCAAAAATTAATTTAATTCTCACATCAAGCCTCTCTCTTTGGGACTAAGGGCTGCCGGCTATGGCAGGGTTTGGGTATTAATTTATTTTATTAATTTTATAATTTTTATAATTTAGAAATTAATGTGGTCCTCTTTTTGTCTTTGATTAAAAATTTGGGTCTTTTATGGAATTTGCCAAAATTAGTTCATGGAATGGGATGTAATTTAATTATTTGGGATCTAAAATTAAATTTGGGTCCATTCATTTAACTTATGAATTTATGGGCTTGAAATTCCATGTTGGACCTTAGCCCAAAATCTCATGTTTGGATAGTGATCTAGGAGACCAAACATTATTCTTCTAACTTAACTTTAAATTCTTTAGGTTCTAAGTTCACCACCTTATCTACTTAATCATTTTTAGTGTTGAACCTTTAATTAGCACTATTAGAGCTTATGAGAATTTAAATTCTAGGTTTTGAACATTTTGTAAACTAATTAAGGTAAAATTACGCCTAGGTTAAAGTGTAATGAAAATTCGGGTTATTACAATCTACCCCGCTTATAAAAATTTCGTCCTCGAAATTTAAGGTGTTACTCCGGCTTCGTATATTTGTGCCAAACTATGCGTCTAATATCTACCGTCCTGAGTTGAAATTCTTGACTTTTTGGTGAGGTCATAGAATTCGCACAGGTTATAACACTTTTTTGATGACCTTAGTACATTTCATCTCCTCCAAATTTAAACTATGAAACTTAACAAAATATCTCCAATACTATTTCCCATAATTCATCCATGTTAGGTAAAATCAATTTCTTAAAAATCTCAAACTCATACTGGCTTTTACTCCAATCAGTAGAAGTTCCACCTATAGGCATTAAAAATTCATAAAGCCTAGCTCTTGTTCTATCTTACGTGCTCCCAAAATTTATCGCAACATCGAGGTATTTATCTGGGCAATTCCTTTTGCCGCCGTTATTGAATTCAAGCCTACAGATCAACCATTACTTTTATCATCATCTCCCTGATCTTTCAAAACAATATCAGTTACATGACTTCTGTACTTCCTACTCAAGCGCTAGTGATAACATTAACTTTATTCGTGATACCTCAAGTGAATTTAAAGTCTTCAAGAAACTCTATCTAACTTTGATGCCTCCAATTTAAATATTTTTGTGTGAATAAAAAAAAAACTTTAAACTTTTGTGCTCCATAATGTCCTCAAGTTATTTTTCATATATATAAGGATATTGACATCAAGACTTCCAAGCAATTATTAAAGCTACTAACTCCAAATTATGCGTCAAGTATTTCCTTTCATGCGATTTTAGAAGCCTCAAACCATGTGTTAGTACTCTTTCAACTTAAGTTATGGTATGACTAAATAATTTCTTAAAAATATTTCGATACGTCTTGTACACCATGTCTTATTTTAGAACCATCAATATTAGAGCATAAATCCCCCTTATCTTGGATTCCGAAAAGAACTCTTCGAAATCTTTTACTCTAAGCAAATATTTATTCATCTATGCTTCAATTCAACTATCGATTTAGCCAGGTTAGCGAAATCTGTAATAATTCTCCTATACCAACCGGCCACTCCAAAGGGACCTCAAATCTTTTTTTTTCTTTTTTTGAATATTGACTTTCATTGAAACACCTTAGTTGGATCATTCAACTCCATTTTCGGACTTAACATGCCTCAAAGATTTTCTCCCTTCCACTTAGAATTCAATCTCACTCACCTACATATATATAATTAGTTCACTCTCAAGCCTTAGAATATTTTTTTCACTCGTTACACGTGTTCTTCCTTTGAAAATGAATACTCCAAAATATCTTCAATAATCACCACAATACTTTTGTCCAAGAATGTCATAATATTTTCATTGATCTGACTCACAAATATCACCTCCAACTTGCAATTGTTGTACCAAGTTCTATATTGTTACTCTCGGCATATCGTTCTCAATTGACTCGTAATTAATGATAACTGGGTCGAAGGTTAACCTCAAAGTAACATTCTCCAACTCTTAGTTAATTAAACTAGTCTT
>JAUTBS010120025.1:0-12630 GCA_032361285.1 Aequorea victoria | reverse complement strand
ACCACGGGAGAGAGAGAGAGAAAGAGAGAGAGAGAAATCCGACAACAATGAACACCACCGCCGACGATGCCATACACCACCACCGACATCCATCACAGCGGTGGTCACTGCGGCACCTCTGGAACCACGCCATCACCGGCGATCTTATCCAGCGCTGGTGATAGCGTCTTCACCTTCTGGCGTTGACTTTTGTGCCGAGCTTCGATCTGAGCTCTGTGCTCACCGGCCACCACCACACCGACGGCGTAACCACCACCGACACCGTCATCATCATCGACTATGCCAGCATTGCCACTATCCTTCCTCCATTTGCCATCGGAGTCATTTTCCTCCGGTGTCTGGTTCGTTGCCGATCACTGTCATCTGGTGTTGACCTTGTGAAGGTAGTTTTATTTTCGTCAAATTCAATTATTAGACTAATTAGTTCGCAGTTGCTTGTATTGGATTTCAAAATTAATATTTACTTATTAAGTTTAAAATTCTTATGAAAATTAAAATTACTTTGGGCTTAATTTAAATTAAGTCTAATCGTTAAAACCAATAATTTAGTAATGATCAGGTACATGGAAGACTATGACTTCGACCTTCAATATCATATAGGAAAAGCTAATGTTGTGGATGATGCACTAAGCAAAAAGTCTTTTAGATAATTAGCTAGTCTTGCGATGAGAGAGTGGGAGATGCTTGGAAATGTAGGTGAGTTTGATCTACATCTGGGGGACACGGAAGAGTGAACCACACTGTTTACTATTATATGTATGCAGCCTACAATTGTCAGTAGAGTTATAGAGATACAGAGACACGATACTGAGTCACAAAATGTTCGGAACCACATTACTAGTGGTGATAGCATCGATGCATGGATTCTGCACGAGGATCAGGGTTTGAGATTTTCTGGCAGATAGTATGTGCCCCGAGGTTTGTCACGAGGATGTCCTTCATGAGTTTCATCATTCACGCCTTGCAGTACATACTGGAGGCACTAAGATGTATCATGATTTGCATCGACAGTTCTGGTGGAGGGGTATGAAGAGAGATGTGCCTAAATTTGTGTCGAGATGCTTGATTTGTAGCAAGTTAAAGCTGAGCACCAACGACCATCACGACTTTTACAACCTCTACCAATAACAGAGTGGAAATGGGAACATGTTACGATGGACTTTGTATTAGGACTACTGAGATTATGATAATGTCACAATGCTATTTGGGTGGTGGTTGATAGGTTAACAAAGTCTGCACATTTTCTTCCGATATGTGTGACAGATTTAGTGGACACCCTTAGCAGGCATTACATTCGTGAGATCATTAGGTTTCACGGCATACCTATACCAATTCTGTCAGATCGAGATCCATAATTTACTTCACATTTTTGGCAGAGCCTTCAATTAGCTCTAGGCACAGACTTACGGTTTAGCACGGCTTTCCACCCATATACTGACCAGCAGTATGAGCGCACGATTCAGATTCTCGAGGATATGTTACGTGCTTGTGTATTAGATTTTCAGGGTTCTTGGGAAGATCACCTTGCATTGGCAGAGTTTGCATATAATTATAGCTATCAATCAAGTATTGAGATGGCACCATTTGAAGCATTGTATGGTAGACCATGCAGATCACCCATTTGTTGGACTGATATAGGGGAAGCATCAGTGTTAGGACCAGATATTGTGAGAGAGACTACAGAGAAGATCACTACCATACGATAGCGGTTAGTTGCTGTACAGAGCCGTCAGAAAAGCTACGTTGATAGACTACGTTGACCATTAATGTTTGAAGTCGGGGATCATGTATTTTTGAGAGTTTCTCCTCATAGCGGCTTGATGCATTTCGAAAACCGTGGACAGTTAGCACCAAGGTTCATTGGCCCATTTGAGATTTTGGACAAGGTCGCAGAGGTTGCGTATTGCCTTGCGCTACCACCACAGTTACCAGGAGTTCATGACATCTTCCACATCTCTATGCTACAGAAGTATGAGCCGAACCCATCTCACATTCTTGATTGGACTAATTTGGGGGTAGAGAGTGACATTTTGTACGAAAAACGGCCGATCAGAGTTTTGGACTCACGAGAGCAAATCCTTCGGGGAAAGACTATTCTTTTAGTAAAAGTATTGTGGCAGTATCACGACATGGAGGAGGCCACGTGGCAGTGGGAAGATGAAGTTCGTTCTAAGTACCCTAATTTGTTTAATGTCAGTAACTGATTTGTCCTCTGCATGTTTTACTCTTCTTGTTGAATTTCAGGGACGAAATTGTTTTAAGGAGAGTAGGTTGTAAAGACTATAATTTAATCATCAGAATAAAGGAATTTAATTTCCTTATGGACAAATAATTCAACGATATTACAGATTACAGTCTTATTTCAACAACCACCACTTACATACAAAATTCTTAATTAAAAAAAAATATGTATGTAAAACAAATAAATTCTTTTTTTATTGAATATGGAATTGTTTTTTTGTTTATAAACCAAACTATTACACCAAACAAAACACAATCCTTTCCATTATTTTTCTTTCATCATTCTCGGGTTCCCCTTCCTGCCACCGGAAATGAGCTCTCCGTTCACCATCACCATCGCCAACGTCCGTCCCACTGTCGAACTCCTCACCACCTGTCAAGCCCTGCCCCGAGCACCGGGCACGGAACCTGATGATGGGTACTCAACTGAACACTCTTAACAATATTCAAAACATTTGAGCATATTTTTTTTAACATAGAATCAGGACTTCATCCTTGGGCCCAACATAACATACAAAAATCTACACCAGAGAACTCTCAGCCTCATCAACATCATCTCATTAATTACATTCCAAAGAGGAAAAACAAAAGGGTGTGTTTCCATAACCTAACTTCCCTACAACCTTCTCTAAAAGTCTAAGACCACAGTGCACCACACCGGACATAGCCCTGACGTCGTAACCTGCCAAAAACATCAATCTGTGTGGGGGTGAGCTATAATCCATGTGCTCACCAATCACTAGCAACGGTATTATAAATTGCACAATGAAAGAGAATAGTTCATCACTTTAAAACAGGATAAGATTTCACAAAACATATACTTTTATCATAAAACATTACAAGTTGTCAACTTTTCCAAATCACCTCATAGAAGAGGGTTTTCCAAATATTAATCCATTTCTGATCTATCTTTACTTTCCATCTTCATTTTGTTATTTCTCTTAAGAAAATATTGTTCATCATCTTTCCGCTTATTATCTTTTCATTCATTATCTTTCAAAAGATAATCTTTCATTTTGTCATCATTCACCTCTCAGTGCAGAAATTTCCATAACTATAATATCGTTACCTTCCAGTGAAGGATTTTCCATATCATTTCCGTTCATTCACATAGTAGTGATTATTACGTCTTTTCGTTTCACAGATCCACTTAGTAGTGGTAACATAATTATCCATTTATCATTCATATTATCTCATAAAAGTCTTAGGTTGTATTAACCTCCCAACCAGGAGTTGTTGCAGTACTGCGCCCTCAAATATATCCCGCCTACTCTTAATTGGATAGGGCTAAGGATAATTCGCCAATTCCACTTGACCAAGCTCAGTGGTAGAGTCAGGAATGTCTGGGCCTACTCAAAGGACAGGGCACGAGCATTCCCCAAATCAATACACATATATATAACATGGCATATACCTACGATTATGAAGTATACCCATCATATGGCCCATACAATGTAAATATCAAGACTATCATGATACACATAGGTATCCATTAATCATTTATCCATACTTTTATTTAAGTTTTCCAACACCATGTTCATAAATCTTTTCATAAAAACTTTCATCACTGTCATAAATTTGTTTCCTTTTTCGCATCAATTAATCTTATCGTTCTTTTACTTTTACTCAACACGTCTTATATGTATCCCATTAATTATTTATCCGAAGTTTTCTTTAGATCAATTATAATGATAGACACCCGCTCCATTCACGGACCGCGAGATGTAGTCCCGAATATTCATTAATCATTTTTTCTTAATCTCGATCATTGTTCTCACACTTCACCTTTCTTTATAATTCTCTTGATCTTATGTTCCATAAAGTAGTTCCATATACGTATATCATTTTACTCCTTTTATCCAAACATTTCTCGTTTAACCATAGTTCTCATATCATACTATGTTCTCAAGGATCATTTCATAGCATATTGAGTTCAAGTTTCAAAATAGGTTCAGGGATCATTTCATAAAACACAATTTCCTTAATCTCGATCAAGTTCTCACACTTCACCTTTTTTCGTCATGATCTTAAATTAAGAAAGTTATTCTTTCTTAGATTCAAGATCCTCCTTGTGTGTTCTCTATATTTTTATCTTATTTTTGTTTGAAAGGGGACGAAAGGTGTGAGATGATTTTAAACCTTTAAAGACAATTCTTAAGTAGTTCTTACTTGATAATTTGTTGATTGAAGGATGGATGAGCTAATCTTCGAGTTATTCCTTCTCTTCTTCCTTCTTCTTTCTTTCTTTCTTTCATTTATTTTCTTTCTTCTTATTTCTTTCTTCTTTCTCTCATTTCTTATCTCTAAGGGGCCAAAGAAATTTAGAGAGACAGATGAAGATGAGCAAATGAGTTTTTTATTGGGAGAAGCCTCCTATTTATAGCCAAAAAATGAGTGTGAAAAGATTATTATACCCCTCATTTAGTTAGGATCCAACCATGGTTCCTCTAGTTTAGTTTAATCCTAACCAAAACATGGGCTCTAAGAATTCTTATGCCATGTTTGGTATGGATAATCATTTTTTCATAAACTTTAAGGCATTGGTTGGTTTAATAAGGGACACATTTCCCAAAATTAAGGATACTTTGAAAGACTTTTATTTTTCTTTTCTTTTTATTTTATTTATGCCACATCCATGCTTCTCTCATCAATTCTTCTTCCATATATATTTTCTCACTATTCATTGAAAACTTTTGAAAGCTTGATGGGTTGGAAATACTATTTTTCCAAGCAAGCCTCTTTTCATGTATTTTTTTTTCTTTTTCTCTTTCTTTTATTTTTCGTAAAATTGTCACATCACTCCTCCCTCATGGGAGGAGCCACTCAAGAGCTTCTACAAGCTTCATAATATTTATTTTATTAATTATGTTAATAATTTATGAGATTAAAATTCACTATGAGCCCAAATTAAATTTATTTGGGCCAAATTACCCTTCTTGGGTTTTACTTTGATTTGGGTTTGTCATTTAATTTATTGAGCCATTAATAAGATAATTGGGCTCAAATAATTATATATCTTGAGCACCCATAATGTTTGGCCCAATACCCTAATATATTTTTCTATTGGGCTTCTCCTAAACTTGGGTCTCATTTAAGTCTTCCATGCATTTTCATAATTGGATTCTTTTGTTTATAATTTTATTGGGCCCTTATGGTTAGGCTTAACCTCATTCTCTACCCAAATTTTTATTTAAGATCTTGAACTTTAGAACTTCCTAGGCCTTACTTGGGCCCATTTTAGTTTTCTGCGCCTTTTTCGTCTTGGAAAGAACTTTTTAACTTGAACCTTTTAAGATCTCATTGTTCAAAAATTATTTGGACTCTTTTTATCAATTCCACATTTTTAGTTTTATCATATTTCATATTCCATGCATTCATCCGGTTGTCCATAGGATTCGAATATCATTCCCTTAGGTTTAACGCTTTTATTCTAGGTTTAGTGCTTCAGAATTGCATTGTAAAAAGTGAGGTGTCATAATATTCTCTACTTAAAGAAATTTTGTCCCAAAATTTAACTTACCGGGTGTAACAAGGCGCGGATACCTTCCCCGCATATCCTCCTCCATTTTCCACATAGCTTCCTTTTCTCCTTGAGTGGACTTCCATGTCCTCTTACTATTTCTAATGTTAGGATTTATGTTGCTATCTTCCCATCTCAAAGTTTTAAATCATAAATTGATTTTATCTCTTTACTTTCATACTAACTTTATTGAGGCCATACTAATCTCTGTGTGTTACTGATGCATATTGTGATCAAATCGAGTGTGTATGACCGTGTTGAATTCAAGTTAATGCATATTCAATGGATAGAAGTTTTTACTAGTGTCCAATTCTGGTGTCATCATCGTGTCTTGATGCTTTAGGGTCGACATCCTTCCCTGAGTGTGTTGCCTGGCCCCCGGGTTGCTACTTTGCTCTTGATTATTTGCCAAACCACCGTCCTATTTTAAGTGATATTCCTTTTTTTCTTAATTCTTCCTATCGCTACTTGGTTCCCTCGAAGATAATTTCTTTGGATGTGGCCTAGTTGTTTGTCACACCCACTCCTTATAGGATGACTTAGCCTATTCGTAGTGGTGCGGCGCAGACTCATCTAATCAAAATAAATATAATTGTTCAAGGGATGCACTCCGCATCACCCATACTAATACTTGCAAGATAGAATAATTTATATATATTTTTTTCTTAGGACCAAGGTTTATAGATTACTAAGGGATACTCCATCCCTGAATCAAAAATATAAGTTTTGTTCTAAGGGATACTCAATCCCTAACCATACAGACATCATTAATATAGATCGTCTCTCGACCATAACAACCTGTTTAGACATTACATTTCAAAAACACTTAAACAAATGTCCTCTTCTAAAAAGATTCTCCTCCTATAACTAGTGGACCTATCTTTACCCAGTACTGAAATCTGCAACCAAAAATATTACAGGAGAGTGGACTTAACATTATAATAAAATGAGACATACCAAAACTAACTTTTTGCAAAAGATATGATTGAAAAGTAGTTTCACATGCCACATGCATTCATATTCGAAGTACTTTTATCAACAGAAATGGATAGGCTCAACACCCAAGTGTTATATTTTTGTAAAGCATTTTATATAACACAAATCAAACAACTCACGCTCTAAGTGCCCAAATAGTCGTCTACCTCACGACCGGAAGTTCCGATGGTACTGTAACCTCATTCACAATGCACTTAGTCAGAGTGGCAGATATGAGGGTCACTCTTTAATCACTAGTCGTAGGTGCAACTTACACCCATAAAAGGAAAATTCCATGAAGGCTAACATACACCCGTAAAGGGTAACATACACCCATGAAGGGAAAAAAGCCATAAAAGGCTATCATACACCCATGAATGGCAACATACACAGGCTGGATACCCCCAAAACTTGGCACCCTCAAACGAAAATCATCTTTATTCATGCAATAAGATTTATCATGTTCTCACTAACATCTCATAAAACAACATCACGTTTGAGTGAACAAAAAAAAAAAGCTTTATTATCAACAAGAGAATTTTATTTGAAAAAACATTCATCAGATCATTCACGAAGCATGTTATCTATAAAATCTGGTAAAAATTTAAAATTTTTATAAAATTAATTATTAATTCTGTAATTCAATTAATTAATTAACAAATAAATAAATAAAATAAAATTTTAATTAACTAATGTTTAATAGGTTCGGAAAGGATCAAATTAATTAAAGACTAATTAAACTTTAATTAAACTCTTGTGTTATTAATTAAGTAAATAAAGAATAAATCAAAAGGGAAAGAAAGAAAACAAATTGGAAACCATCCTACGTGTTATGGCAGCAGAATTTTTAAAAAGGAGAATCAGTCAACACGCATTCCATCTTTTAAGAGAAGTCTGTTGCTGCTTCCAAAAGAGGTGGCGTTGGTTTTGGGATGATGAGGATATTGGGGAGAGAAATCAGGACTATCCCTGATCCATTGGCTATTGTTCCCTTTTTATGGGATTCCCTTCCCAGAAACTTATCATTCTCCCAGACTCTCACGATCTCTCTCTCAGCCCCTCTGCCTCTGCCATCACCGAAACCACCACTACCACAACCACTGTCACCGCCAATCACCACCACTACTGACGTGCACTACCACCTTGCACAACCACCGGGACAATCACCATCACCATCCCTGGTCTACATCACCATTCAGTGATTTCAGGTATGTTCTGATATCCTGTTTCAATTATGTGTATGCGTATGTATATATATATATTGATGACCCAGATGTGAAACCTAGAGGGGGGTGAATAGCTTTACTAGCAAACTTAAATATTTTTGATCTCCTTTTAGATTTAATTAAAAATTAGATGCTGAAGCGATATATATCAAATTAAAGTGTGTGTCCACAAATATAAACAAACAAATAAGCACAAAAATGAAGAGCTAAGGAAGAAAGAGAATCAAACCACAACACAATGATGTATAGTGGTTTGGCCAAATCCCGGTCTACGTCCACTCTCTCAAGCGCACTTGGGTTTCCACTATGGGGAAGTGCTTACGGGTGCACTCCAAACTTGATACAAATGATTTGCAGGTAATCCTTCGACCTAGAAGATTTACTGGCTATCTTTCAACCAACTATTGTTGAGGCCAATCGAAGCCTATCCTTCGGTTATGGGTGAAGCGAAACCACCTTCTTCCTTAAGGCGAAGAGAAGCCACCAATTTCCTTTAGCAGAAAGATTATTGAGCAGCTTGGAGTGATTTGGCTCAAGCAATGTAGTGACAGAGGCTTTTTCCTCCTTGTGAGGCGATAATACAATATACAAAGCTCACTACAAGTATCTCTCACTCTTAAATGATATACAATTAATAATACAATAAAGGAGAGAAGAAGGCACCAGTTGTTGGTGAAGAACCAAACAACTAAAAGCTCAAAAGATGGGAAATATAGATTCTGAGCAAGGCTAGGGTTTTTGATTGTTGTGTATGATCTTTGCACTTGTTCTTCTTGTTGTCTCTTCTATTTTCTACAGCATTAAAGAGGTATTGAAGCCCCTTAAATAGCCCCTCCAAAGATCAGACCGTTGGGGTGCATTAAATGCACAAAAACTTCCCGTTGGAACTTCAGATTTCAAAATCTCGAACAAAAGGGTCGACCTTTTTCTGAGGAGTGTCGACCTATTTGGGTTGAGAAGAGAAGGGTCGACCTAATGCAAGGAAAGTGTCGACCTTTTTCTTTGCAGGGAGGAGAGAGAAAAGCTTCGGTAAAAAAGTGTCAACCCATTGGGGAAAAGTGTCGACCTATTGAAGCAAAGTGTCGACCTTTTGATCATGAGTGTCGACCATTTTTGATGCCTTGGTGTCGACCTTTTGAGCTTGAAAGGGCGAAGGAAAAGTGTCGACCTATCTTCATGGAAGTGTCGACCTTTTCTTGGTCTTGAAGAGAGATGGACGCCGCAGCAAATTTGTGTCGACCTATTTAGGAAAAGGGTCGAACTTTTCTTCTTCTTTCCAAAGCTGGTCTTCATAAAAAGGGTCGACATTTTCTTCTTAACAAAAGCTGGTTCTTCTTCATAAGGGTTGACCTTTTCTGTAAGTGTCGACCTATTTCTCTTCTGCACAAGTGTCGACCTATACATGGGAATGTCGACATATTTCTCTTTGAATCATCAACCAATAACTTCTCATTGAATCATCAACCAATAACTTCTCATCATGATTCCTTGTTCCTCAGCTTGTTCTTCTTGACTTTTTGTTGTAAAAATGAGCTTCAATAAGATAGATAAGACCTGAAATTTTATCTCAAACACAACTATGTCATTAGTAACAAACAAATTAAATTGTTGTTATGATCAAAATCAAAAATAAGCTTGATTGAAAGCTTCTAGGCTAACATGGTTGTCAAGAATTTTTGACACATGTTGTGAATACCGAATCAGAAAGAGGAAAACTTTCAAGGATACCAGTTATCTACAATTTTTCAGATGTATTTCCAAATGACTTACTAGGTCTACCGATAGATCGAGAGATTGACTTCATAATCGAGTTATATCTGGATACATCACTTATATCTATTGCACCTTATAGAATATCTCCTACAGAATTACAATAGTTGTTGAACAAGGGTTTCATCCGACCTAGTGTCTCACCATGGGGAGCACCTGTATTATTTGTGAAAAAGAAAGACGGAACTTTAAGGATATGTATTGATTACAGACAACTAAATAGGGTCACGGTTAAGAATAAGTATCATTTTTCCAAGAGAGATGATTTGTTCGATCAATTGCGAGAATCTAGTGTATTTTCAAAAATTAATTTAAGATCAGGGTACCATCAGTTGAAAGTAAGAGAGTCAGATGTACTCAAGACCGCTTTCCGAACCTGATATGAATATTACGAGTTTGAAGTAATGCCATTTGGGTTGACCAACACAACAGTTGCATTTATGGACCTTATGAACTGAGTGTTTAAAGAATATTTGAATTAATTTGTGATTGTATTCATAAACGACATCCTGATATATTCTCGAAGTACGGAGGAGCATGAAGAACATTTGAAGACTGCATTACAAATCTTGAGGGAACACAAGTTGTATGCCAAGTTCAGTAAATGTAAATTTTGGGTAGACAATGTGATGTTTCTGGGGCACATTATATCCAGAAATGGAATTCAAGTAGATCCAAAGAAGATAGAATCTATGGTAGATTGAAAAAGGCCAACCAATGTAACAAAAATACATAGTTTCTTGGGATTGGCTAGGTATTATCAAAGATTCGTGAATGATTTTTCTTTGATAGCGAAGCCTCTAACTCAATTGACTCAGAAGAATGTAAAGTTTGAATGGTCCGACCAATGCGAGAAAAGCTTCCAGATTAACAACTGCACCAGTCTTGACAATTCCTTCGGGAAAAGGAGATTTTGTAGTTTATACTGATGCATCACATCAAGGTTTAGGTTGTGTGCTTATGCAAGAGAGAAATGTGATTGCCTATGCTTTAAGGTAGTTAAAGACTCACGAGCAGAACTATCTGATGCACGATCTTGAATTGATGACTATTGTGTTTGCTTTAAAGTTATGGCGATATTATTTGTATAGAGATGCTACAAAAATCTACAGGATCATTAGAGTTTGAAATACCTTTTCACTCAGAATGAGTTAAATCTACGACAACGAAGATAGATAGAGTTACTCAAGAACTATGATTGTACGATCAACTATCATTCAGGAAAGGCCAATGTAGTCTACCTTGCTCTTAGCAGGAAGTCGTCAGGAAGTGTGGCATGTATGCAAGAGGTACGACCAAATTTGTACCAGGAACTGTTATCTTTAAGAGTGAAACTATCGATGAAGATGAAAACAATTTTACTTGCAAATCTTACACTTTGACCATTATTGATAGACAAAATTTAAAAAGTTCAAAAGGTTAATCCCCAGTTTCTAAAGCTACAGGACTATGTCATCAGAAAAGTAAATAAGGACTTTGTGGCCTCAGAAGATGGAGTATTAATGTACGAGAGACATTTATGTGTTCCTAATAACATCGATCTAAGAAGAAAAATTATTGAGGAAGCTTATAGTTCAATGTATGCGATGCATCCGAAAAGCACAAAAATGTATTGGAATTTATGGGAGAACTATTGGTGGCATGGAATGAAAAGAGATGTGGCAATTTTTGCTTCTAAATATTTGGTATGTCAATAAGTAAAGATCGAGCACCAGAGACCAACAGTGTTATTGCAACCTTTGCTCATACCTGAATGGAAATGTGAGCATATCACCATGAATTTTGTAAAGGGAATACCACGATCTCTTAAGGATAATGAAGTAATTTCTGTGGTAGTCGACATATTGACGAAGTCGGTGCATTTCTTACCTATTAAGATGACTTTCTTGATGGACAGGTATGTATGTTTGTACATTGACGAGATGGTCCATTTACATGGTGTACCAATAACGACAGTGTCAGATAAAGATCCTCCATTTACATCTAAGTTTTGGTAGAGTCTACGAGAAATTTTGGGGACTACTTTAAAGTTCAGCACAATTTTTTACCCCCAGATCGATGGGCAGTCGGAGAGGATAATACATACTTTGGAGGACATGCTCTGAGCATGTGTTTTGGATCTCCGAGGTAGTTGGGTGGATCATTTGTCCTTGATTGAATTCATATGATAATAGTTTTTAGTCATCCATAGGAATGATAGCCTACGAATGAAACTTTATATGGAAGAAAATGCTGAAGCCCAACTTATTGGGATGAAGTAGGGGAAAAAAAATTGTTGGGACCAGAGATAATCCAAATCACGACAGACAAGATCAAGCTGATTTGGAAAAGATTGAAATAAGCTCATGATAGACAGAAGAGTTATGCGGACAACCGACGACGATACTTGGAGTTTGAAGTAGGGAACCACGTGTTCCTAAAAATATCTCACTGGAAATGTGTCATGCAGTTCGATAAGAAAGAAAAGTTGAGTCATCGTTACATCGGATCATATAAAATTATCAAAAGAGTTAGAAGTACGGCATACTAATTAGCGTTACCCCCAGAGCTATCGAAGCCACACGACGTGTTTCATGTGTTTTTGTTGAGAAAATATATGTAAGATCCTTTGCATGTTTTAACGGTACAACCAATTGATCTAAGGCTGAATCTATCATATGAAGAAGAGCCAGTGAAGGTGTTGGACCGAAAAGAGCAAGTACTAAGGAACAAAATAATACCATTAGTGAAGATCTTGTGGTGCAACCATTCTGTGGAAGAAGCCACTTGCGAAATAGAGGATGAGATACGACAGAAGTATCCACATCTTTTTAATCAGGTACGTTTAAATTTTGGGACGAAATTTCTTTAAGGAGTGGAGAATGTAACATCCCGTAATTTTTTTAAAAAAAAATCTTG
>JAUTBS010119914.1:0-12631 GCA_032361285.1 Aequorea victoria | reverse complement strand
TCTTCGGGGGAGGCATTTCTAGAATTGCTTTGATTTTGGAAGGGTCCACCTCTATCCCTCTTTGGGTGATGATGAATCCTAACATTTTGCCTGATGTGACTCCAAAAGTACATTTTTATGGGTTCAGCCTCATTCAGTACTTTTATATTCTCTCGAAGAATTTCTCTAAGGCCGGGGTATGTCCTTCATGATCTTTGGATTTGACAATCATATCGTCGACATATACTTCCACTTCTTTGTGTAACATGTCGTGTAGTAATGCCGTTGCAGCATGTTAATACATGGCTCCTGCATTTTTTAGACCAAAAGGCATAACCCGATAAGAATACATCCCCCACGGGTGGTGAACGTAGTCTTTTCTTTGTCTTCGAGGGCCATGAGGATCTGATTGTATCCTGAGAATCCATTCACAAATGATAGCAGGGCATGACAAGCAGTGTTGTCTACAAGTACATCTATCTGTGGCAAAGGGAAGTCATTTTTGGGACTTGCTTTGTTAAGATCTGGAAGTCAACACAAACTCGCACACGATCGTCTTTCTTTGGCACAGGGACAATATTAGTAACCCAACTAGGGTATTCTGTCACCTGAAGAAAGCCGACGTTCACTTGTTTGGTAACTTTTTTCTTTATTTTGAGGGACATTCGGGTCTCATACATCTAAGCTTTGTTTCACTAGTTTGGCATCGGAGTAGAGGGAAATTTTGTGCTGGATGATTTCTTGGTCTATTTCGGGCATGTCTGCATATGACCACGCGAAGACATCCTTAAATTTCTTTAATAGTTTGATTAATGGATCACATTCCACATTTGATAGAGCAGAACCGATCTAGACCATTTGAGGATCCTTCTCAGTACCCAGGTTTATTGAAAAAATTCTTCAATTAGGGGTTTAGCTCGTATCTCCTCTTCTTTTTCAATTAAAAGTTTTATTTCTTGGGGAACGGCCCTATCAAAAATATTTGAGTCAGAAATCAAACATTCAAATGGAAGTACAACAGGGTAACCCAAATAGTTTTCCATATTATTATTATTATATGTGGCGAAGGTTACAGATTTTGACATGTATCGAGCTGAAATAAAAGACCGAGGCATCCCAACATGTTGGTGCCCGACTGACTCACCAGTGGACTCTGAGTCTGTAGATGCCGATGAGTCCAACTCAGACTCTGACTCACTATCTACAGTATTCAAAACATTGTATTCATAGGTCCAGTTATCTATTGTAATGTTGTCCTCGTTCACTATTAGGCCAGAACAGTCGACTAGTGCGTCGCTGCTCAGCATGTTTATCGCCTCTATGTCTTCCTCCGCGTGAATTGGAGCTTCTCTTTCTTCAAAGAGCGACCCCAATGTGAGTTCTTCCAGACATTCAATCCAGTCTCGCCTGCACGCCTCCTTGGCTGTAACCTCATCTTCTGTCTCGTCCTTTGTCTCATCCTCTTCGGGCTCGTTGTCAGTTAGATGATGTCAGAAGAATATTTTTAGCCCAGGTGTCTTCTGCCCAGACTCCTCATCAATCCATGGTTCTGGGAATCCACAGAATGGGAAAGTCTCGCCTTCCTTCACAAACTGTCCGCTGAGAGACCCATACACTGGCAATGGAGTATGGTATGTTTTCCTATTTTTCTTGGCATGTGCCTTCCTCTATGCTTCAACTTCTTTCTCAGCAAAGTCCTGGACTGTGGGCTTGTATCCTAGACCAAAAGTATGGCTATTGCCCTGATCGTCTATTGGTTCAGTTCTGCCTTGTTGACTTTTTCCAAGCCCTAGGCCAGGGAAGTACGATATTTTTCCCATCATCATAACCGCCTGAGATTTTATGTATCACTGCTCTCTAGCCATCAAAGTCTGAATAGATGCGGATTCATCAAATTCAAAACCACTCAGGGTGAGATTTTTCTCCCCATGCTGTATTTCAAGCAAAAGGGTGCCATCAGTGGCAGGTGACTGGATGCTAGATTCGCTAAAAATAGTCAAGATAACCCCATCCCTTATCATTTTGACATTTTAATGGAGGGTGGATGGGACCACTTGTACATTGGGGTCATGCAACCAAGGTCGGTCTGACAACAAATTGAAGGAGGCCGGTATATCCAACACATGAAATTCTATCTCACTTTTGGTGGGTCCTATAGCAACAATGAACTTAACTACGCCCAGCATGTTCCTGCGCGTATTATTGTAGGCTTGTACCCTTTGGGTAATTGGCATGAAGTCTTGTTCTTTTAACCTAAGACAGTGCCCTGTTCTAAATGGGCAAACAATTAGTACTGACCCATTATCGATTAAAACCACAGGTACCTATTTCCCGAGGCACTTAACTGTTATATGGAGGGGCTTGTTGTGTAGAGGTCCTTTGGCTGGAAGATCCTTCTCTGTGAAAGCAATGACATTCTTCATCCGAGTAGTGTCAATGGAGATGTTGGTTTTACTTCGAGCCCTGAGCACGGCTTGCCTCTGTTTGTGAGATGCCATCAATATCCCCCAAATACATAGGTTAGCCTAAATTTTCTTGAGCTATTTCAGTATAGCATCATCTTCTTCTTTGTCTTTCATTATGGGATGGCTGGGTTCACCTTTCTCCATGTAAGAGGGTTTAAAGTGCCTTTCACTCCTTGTCATATGCTTGACCTCTTGTTCGGGATCCCACAGACCATTCCTTAGATCTGCAGGAGTGTTTATCTTGGATAGGTATAATCTTTCTATTCCCCACAGATCGTCTTCTGCTACTTTCTCTTTTCCTTTGTTGGTTGTTAGGTGGTCTGTGCCAGTTTTTGGATTTTTTTCTGGGTTTGGGCCCTATTCTTTTCTTTCCTCTACTTCTTGGTGATTTATTTCCCTCACCGCCCATAGTTCTTCTTCTTTCCAAATGTAATCAGGCCCTGAGTATTCCCAAATATCACTATCAATAATGAAAAGGTCTAGGATGCCTTCCCTTTCTTCAGACGTGATATTTAGGTCGGCATTCCACGTGCCTCTACTCCTATTCCTGCTCTTGGTAGTTTTAATATCAGTGGGCCCATTTCTGTCACACTTTTGGCTTCCCTGTTCTCATCTCCGCTTCTCGGCTTTTTCGATTCTCAGCCTTTCTCAGACCCAGTTTGGGTCTGACTGTCAGACTTTTTCTCTAGTTCTAATTCCAAGTCTTTTCCTGATCCTGTCCCTGATCTTGTTCCTGTTGTTGATCCTGTCTCTGTTCCTGATCTTGTCTCTGTTCCTATTCCTGGTCCTCTAATCCTTAGAATGCCCTCCGATTCCTTTTTCGGTTCGTCTGTGTCTTCCTATTCTACACCATCTTCTAGTTGGGTGCCAGAGGTAGAAAGGTCATCATCACCAGGATTGTTCCAACCCCCAGTTCATTCTGACTAATTGCCTAGGCCTTCGTTTTCTGATTCATCTGAAGAGAGCCAGCCATCGTTACCGTTATCTACATTCAGATTGTAAAAGGCAAACTCCACGTGCACCTCTTCATTTGCAAGCATGTTGTCCCACTCTTCTAGCATTTCCTCTACATCCTCTAATTCTACTAGATCATTCTCCTCTACATACAGAGTGCCCTCTGCATCTAATGAGCATAGAGAATTCTTTTCTAGGAGAGGTGGACTTGGTCTGACAGCCTCTTCTGGAAGAGGTGGACTTGGTCTAACAACCTCTTCTGGATAGATGTAGACACTAGGATCATAGCGGGGTGAAGTTGTATGGACATGATTTAAATTTTGAGGGGGTGGGGTCATGTGATTCAATAGCAGATTGGTGGTAAAATTAGGCTTGACCGTCGTTGGGGGTAGGATTACCTTGTTTCCCATTAAGTCCTGAATTGCATGCCGAAACATTATGCAATTGTTGATGGCATGCCCATGACCCTGATGGTAGGCACAGTACAACCTATGGTTAAATCTAATTGGAAGTGAATCGAGAAGAGGCATTGGATCAAGGCCTTAAGATGCCCTTTCTCCATCAGCCTTGTAAATAATATAGAGAGTGGTACACTCAGCTGAGTCAATACCCTCTGGGGTGGTCAGGGTGGAAATGATGGTCCAGAGTGCCCTGGATGGGGGTTAAGAAGGTTGACTTCCGCAGCCCTCGACATGTTAATGTGGGGCGGATTATGGCTGGCTTGGTTGGACGGATAGTTATTCTACTAGGGTCTCTGGGTCTTCTGACTCGGGCTGGCCTCTATTCTCTCAATCTCTCCCAAGGCACCGGGCTGGCATCAAACATGTCACGCCCCGCCCTGAGGCACCGGGTACGGGATGCGATGGAATAAGACTAAACCATCTTGCCTTTTATCTTCAACCCGAATTCTGTTAACATACAAGGAATCCTTCATATTATTTTTTTTTCTTTTATATAACACAACTTTACATCACAAGAGGGCACTCCGGTCACTAACTCATACATCGGTTAATACACAAAACCAAAATAATATCCGGTGGAGTATATCTCCATGGACCCTAACCCAACCCTATTCTTGCAGTGGACCTTACCGCGCACATCATTCGTCGGTACCTATTACAAAGATCTGAGTGGGGGTGAGCTATAATCCACGTGCTCACCAATCACTAGCAACAACTTTATAAATTACACAATGGAAGAAAATAATGCATCACTTTAAAACGGTATAACTTTTCGCAAAACATAACTTTTATCACAGAAGGTTCCAAGTTTCATCTTTCCACAAATCACCTCATAAGAGGGTTTTCCAAGGCTTAATCCATTCTGATATTTTGTTTTACTTCATCTTCATTTTGATCATCTCTCTCGGTATAAAGTTTTCCAAAAACCGTAACCTCTTTGAAAAGAGTTGTTCATCAGTTTTTCCGTTCATTACCTTTTAAAAGATAAACTTTCATTTTATTGTCATTGACCTCCCAGTGGAGGAATTCCATATTCATAACATTATCACCTCTCAGTGGAGGGTTTTCCAACAATAGCCTCTCAGTGGAGGATTTCCAATAACCACCTCTCAACAGAGGATTTCTAATTTTATTTTTGTTTATTCACTTAGTAGTGATAAGTATATCTTTTCATTCCAAACATCCACTTAGTAGTGGTAACATAACTAGCCATTTATTAATCATCTTTTCTCATGAAGCCTTGGGTTGTATTAACCTCTCAACCATGAGTTGTTGCACTACTATTACCATGAATGTCTCGCCTACTCAGTGGATAGAGCTAAGGATCATTCTCCGGGCCACCTCCACAATGCTCAGTGGTAGAGCTAGGATATATATCCACAAGGGGTCAGTTGTGCGATATATTCCTTTCCCTACACCATGACGTATATCCATACAAGATCAGATATGTGATATATTCACATAATAATACTTCATAATATACCATGACGTATATCCATACAGGGTCAGATATGCGACATAACCACCACATGGCACACACCATGTAATATCAAGTCTATCATGATACACATATTGTATCCATTAATCATTCATCCAAAACTTTTATTTGAGTTCCTCATTATATGTTCATAGATCATTTCATAGAACTTTCATAACTTTTATAAGTTAGTTTTCATTTTCGCATCAATTAACTTATCTTTCACATTTACTCAACACATCTTATATGTAACCCATATTATCGTAGCTCTCATGTTCTACTATATGTTTTCAAAGAACATTTCATAAAGATGTTGAGTTCCAATTCCAAAACAGGTTCAGGGGTCGTTTTATAAAACATAAGTTCATAAGCATAGTTTTGTTTCACAAGTAAAATCACCATTCATTTTCTCAAATCATATATCATGAAATCATAAAGATTTTAACCATTCACACATTTATAATACCGAGCTAGTGATAAAGAAAAACTCAGCTCGAATGAGCTTGACTCAAACGATGTCCTCCAATTTATTCCGGATCTCTGGTTCCCACACAACCTAGAACATAGATTCGATCGCTACTTAACTTCGTTACTTAAAGTAACTCATGCATGCTTGTGAGGGTGTGCATGTGAGATCATCCTCTCTTCAAATACCTCTCATATAACCACTCTTGGTACCCCTAAGGTAACTTAGATTTAGGCACTTAGATTTGCTCAAAGTTCTCTCAAACCATTTTTTTCTTCATTTCCAGATTCTGTCCCACCCATTTAAAATATATTTTAAAATACAAGATATTCTCCAAAACTTCTGTATAAATTAAAAAGGCTAGAATAGGGTGTTAAATACATTTTCCATGTAGAACCCGAGAGTCATAACTCAATAGGAAAGGCCCTAAAAATTTATGGGGAAGAATCTGTCCAAAAACGTCCATGTTTGGGAGAATCCATTTTTCTCCACATCCTTCTGATGAAAATGAGGTTTATCATTTATGGGTGAAATTAAACACTTATACCTTTCTTTACATATATGGCACACATCTCTAGGAGAGTTTTTTGGAATTAGTTCAAATTCCTCAAAGTGGTCTGTTATTCTGCAATCTTGACACAGAATGTTCAGAAATGGCATAGGGGTTCTAAAATACATTTTTGGGTCCAACCAAAAATCACACATGTTAATAACATGCTAAAATAACTATGTTTGAACCTGATTTTTAGTTAGGCCTTGTTTGGATAATACGAGAAATCTGATATTGGATATTTAAGTTCACAGTTTTGTCCTTTACTTGAAGTTCCTTACCGCCTTCTTCTTTTCTACGCTCTTACCCATGCAATAATTATTTTTTTTCAACTTAAAATCAGTTTTTATGTTATCTTAAACATTTCTACTAACTTTTCTATAGGTCTCTATTTATTTCTCCATCATGATCTTGAATCAAGAAAGTTTCTCTTTCTTAGATTCAAGATCATTCTCCTATGTTCTTTCATATTCTTATCTTCTTTTTGTTTGAAGAGGAATGAAAGGTGTGAGATAATTTTATAATATTAAAGAAGAGTTTAATGAACCTCTTACTTGATAACTTCTTGGTTAAAGAATGGATGAACTAGGTTTCAAGTTCTTCCTTCTATTTTTTCTCTTTCCTTCCTTTCCTTTTCTTTCCTTCCTTCTTCTTTCTTTCTTCTTCTTTTTCTTTCTTTCCTTTCTTATCTCCAAGGGGCCAACAAAATTTAGAGAGAGAGAGAGGAAGAGGAACAAATGATTTTTTGTGTTAGAAAAGGCTTCTATTTATAGCCAAAAGCTTGAGGGTGAAAAGACCATTTTACCCCTCATTTAGTTAGGGTTCAACCAAGTATTCCTCCATTAGGGTTTTAGTTTAGTTTAATTCTAACCAAGATTTGGGCTCCATGAATTCCTTGTGTCATGTTTGCATGAATAATCCATTTTTCTTAAGCCTTAAGGACTTGTTTGGTTTAATGAGAAACACATTCCCTAAAATTAAGGGTACTTTTTACAAGACTTTTTTTTATTTATGTCACATCACTTCTTCTCTCATCACATCATATTCTATGTTCATCTTACTATTCATTGAAGACTTTTAATGCCTTGATGGGTTAGAAAAACCATTTTTTCAAGCAACCATCCTTTCATGTCTTTTTCTTTCTTTTCTTTTTCTTTTTCTTTTTCTTTTTCTATTCTTTTTCACAAAAAATAGTCACATGAGTCCACCACTCATAAGGAACCGGAAAAGTACCTTCTAGAAAGTCTAAAAATATTTATTGTATTTTTATTTTAATTATTTATTAGAATTAGAATGGATTTTAGGCCAAAATTAAAGTTTTGGGTCAAATTTCAAGTTTTGGACTAACTTTGGTTTGGGCTTGCTATTTAATTTGTTAAAGCACAAATAATATAATTGGACTCAAATATTTATTTATACTGGGCCCCCATAATATTTGGCCCAAAATCCTAATTAAATTTCCTATTGGGCTTATCAAAGTTTGGGCCTCATTTAGGCCTTTCATGAATTTTCTTTCTTGAACTCTTAATTGAGTATTTTGGTTTATAATTTTGTTGGACCCTTATGGTTGGGCTTAGCCTAATTCTCTATCCAAATGTTTATCTAAACTTTTGGGCTTTACAAGTTCCTAGGCCTTACTTTGGCCCATTTCGGTTTTCTGCGCCTTTTTCGCCTTTCGTATGACTTTCTAACTTGAACTCCCTTTTAAAATTCTTTGTTCAGAATTATTTGGACCCTTTTTTATCCATTCCACCTTTCTACCTTTATCCAATTTCATATCACATGCATTCATCCCTTTGTTCATAGAGTTCAAATGTCATTCCTCAAGGAAAAACGTCTTTGTTCTAGGTTTAACGTTTCAAAATCGTGTTGAGAAAAGTGGAGTGTCACAAAATAGTTACTCAAAGGTTATGAGCGGCTGAGTGATGATGTACTTTCTAAACTAGGGTTGCAAGTTCTTTACTACAATCCGGACCTATTCCTTTTCTATAGGCCGGTTCGTCATCTTCGCTACTTTACCCCTCCAGCGGGTCAGAAAGTCCACAAACGTTTCCCGAATGTTCTATTTGGTGGTCTCCGACTCCCTTTCTATTACGTCCAACTGTACATTATAATTGTACTATCCAACAAATGTAGTAGCAATATCCTTCCAAGTTCTGGTTCTGATGGCTTCTAAGGATAGAAATCATCATTGAGCAGCCCCTGAGAGCGACGTTTGGAATAGTTATGCTTTCAACTGGTCGTTGATGCCCATAGGAAATAAGGTTCCGACGTACATCTATAGGTGAATCCGGGGATCCCCAGTACCATCAAATTTTTCCATATCGGGCAGCTTAGCATCGAGAAAAATGAAAAGACCTCCAATGTCAAGCATATACTCGTCTACCCCTTTGACCTTCCTCAATACTTTTTCGAGCATATCAATTTCATCATAGACCAGGGCCGCTCGAGCTAAGGCAGGATCTATCACAGCAGCAACAGGTAAAATAGAATCGGGTAAAATATCAACGGGCCTATTCCTTGGAGGATCTGCACCATACTGATCTTCTTCAAAAATAGGGTCATTGACTATCCCATCCTATGGAACTCTCGGAACCTGATTAATTTAAAGGGCTTAAATTTCTGCCTGACACTGAGCCTGAGTCTGATTCTGGAGCGTGAGGGTCACGCCCTCCAGAGCTCGATGCATCTCCGATTGAGTTCGGATCAACACAACACTAGTATCATCACCTCATGTCATTATTGTATTTTTTGGATCAAAATTTAATCTTTTGAGTCATTCACTTGGCAATTGGATCTAGACAAGCGTGACGTTAGATTTCGATAGAGCAATGATAACTCCTGATAGATAGAGGAGAGACGAAAATGAATCATATCATAACGCAAAAACGGTTAAGACTTGTGATGATCTCACAGAAAGAGCAGAACCGGAGTAATATATTTATGTCAAAAAACAAGGTGGGTGACTAAGACCCGACTATTGAGCATGAAAAACCCCGAATGAGAAAAAAAAGGGGAATGTCGAGATTCCAAATCTATAGGTCCAAGAGGAGGTCACAGGAAAAAATTGGCTTAGAAAAACGTTGAGTTTCTATCGCCTCAGAGCCTTGGGACTTACTCAGAAAATCCGAGAAAGAGAAAAGAAAAGGGTGCGACAAAAGCCCAGCTTATCCATCGAGATTTTGGATCTCGAGTGGCAAAAAAGGGGTGCAGGAGAAGCCCGACTTATCCGTCGAGACTTGCATCTCTACGGTAAGAAGAAGAAAAAGGGTGCGGGCGAAGCCTGGCTTATCTGTCGAGATTTGCATCTCTACGAAAAGAAGAAAAAAAGGGTGCGGGCGAAGCCCGGCTTATCCGTCGAGATTCGCATCTCTACGGCAAGAAGAAGAAAAGGGTGCGGGCAAAGCCCAGCTTATCCGTCGAGGTTTGCATCTCTACGGTAAGAAGAAGAAAAGGATGAGGGCAAAGCCCGGCTTATCCATCGAGATTTGTATCTCTACAGTAAGAAGATAAAAGGGTGCAGGCAAAGCCCGGCTTATCTATCAAGATTCACATCTCTATGGCAAGAAGAAGAATGGTGTAGTAGAAACCCGGCTTATCCATCATGACTTGCATCACTATGGCAAAGGGTACGAGCACAGCTCAGCTTATCCGTCGAGATTTGCATCTCTACGGATAGAAGAAACAATGGTGCGGGAAAAGTTTGACTTATGCTGTCACACCCACTCCCCAGAGAATATTTTACCTACTCGAAGTGGTACGAAACAAGCTCACCTGATTAGAAACTCAACAATAATATTAAGGATGCACTCCGCATCACTATAGTCCATTCATAATATTCTCAAAATTTGACTTGAATAAAACAAAACTTACATCTACTAAAAACTACTTGTACAACTCGTACGGGATAAACAATCCCAACAACAATAAATGAGAGCCACAACTCTTTCTCAAGATATTCTTTTTTTTAGATGACCTCTTTCAAGTCTCAATCTTACATCTCTCATCTTCCGACCTCAACCATACCATAGTGGACCGACCATTTACCATGTAACAATATCTGCAACCACAAGTGGTTATATGAGAGTGAACTTAGAATCATAATAAAAAGTATACCACAACAATAAATATTTTATGCAGAGTTTTCATACAGAAAAAGAAGCATTTGTTCTTACAACTCATGCAGAATAATTTATATTTTCATTATTCGGCTCACTAGCCCAACTCATAAGATTTTATAAAAACTCCTTTTTCTTTTCATTTTTGGCCCTACGACCCAACTTAGCTTTCAAATAAATTTTGAAAATATACGGCTCTACAGCCCATCTTTAATAATTTGTAAAATATTTTTATGCCATCCCTACGGTCCATTATTTTAATTTAGAAAATAACTTTCATACTTTGATACCCGGTCGTACGGCCCAAATTAGTTTTAAATGCTTTCATAACGGCCCCACGGCCAAAATAATCAAGTCTAGAAAATATTATTTAGATTTCTAAACTTATGGCTCTCTAGCCCAACTTGCAAGTGCTTTAGCAACATAAAATATTTTTGTTCACAAGTACACACACTAACAACGTCTTTCAGTGACTAAGTAGTCATCTACCTCACGACCAGGAGTTCCAATAGTACCGCAACCTCATTCACGACTCACTTAATTAGAGTGGTGAAGATGAGGGCCAGTCTTTATCGCTAGTGGTAGGTGCTAGCAACTTGAGCATAGCTCGCAAAAACCTTTAAGGTAACAACTCGGCATAGCCATAACAACTCGGGAAAAATCAGCAATAACTCGGACAAAGTCCACAACAACTCGGGATGGTTACCCGCAATAACTTGGCACTTTCCGATAAGATAATATATTTTTACGAAAATATATTGTCACACACATGCTCATAATCTCTTTATTTTAAGAGAAAATAACTTTTATTTGTACGAGCCACACATGCTCACAATATCTTTCACAAAACTCTTTCATAAACATGATGAGTAATTCATAATATAAAATATGATATCAACACATGCTCATAAATGTATTTAAAATATTTTCACAATATACAAGTTATTATGCTATTGCTAGTCACTCTCACCTGAATGTCGACTAACGCGATGCCTACTTCGTTCATCTCTGAGGCAGCACAACTCCATCTGCGGCAACCCCACCAATGCCTAGGTTATATAAAATATCTAAGTATTAGTATCAACTCACTTCTCAAAGTGTATTGGTATGAAATTTTCATATATTGTTTAGGTTTAAAATATTTTCCTTCATGAATTTCTATAACCCAAACTCTTGTCTCCTTGATCTAAAGAAACAAATAAAATTTTATTAACTTAATAACACTCTTATATGTGTTAATAATCATTTACAGTTTTTAAGTACTCAAGTCCTTAGGTTTACGTGTTTTATTTTTCTTAGATCATCATTTTTTTCTTAACTTTACCCAAATCCTAGATTCTATCCCATTTTTTGTAAAATTATTTAAAAATAGTAAACCACCTATAAAACTTATGAAGATTTTAAAGAGTTTATAATAGAGTGTTACCTACATTTTCTATGTAGAACCCGAGAGCCCACTGGGACCAAAAAGAGCTCTAAACAATCTTGTGGAAGAGTCTGTTAAAAAATGTCCCTCTTTGGGAGAATTTATTTTTCTTAAAATCTACCCAACTAAAATGAGATTTATAATTTTTTAGTGAAACTAGACCCTTATACCTTTTTGTACATATATGGTTCATCTCTAAGAAATTGTTTCGTAATTAATTAAAAAATTTCAAAATAGTCTATTTTTCTAAAACTTCGACACAAAAACTTTAAAAATGGCATAGGAGTTTTAAATCATGTTTTTGAGTCCAACCAAAAATCACACATGTTCATAACATGCTAATATAACTCTATTGGAAACAGATCTTCAGTTAGGCCATGTTTGGCTAGCACAGAATTTTTTTGATTTTCTTTATTATCACTGTTTTGTCCATTTCTCAAAAGATCTCCTACATCCATAACTTTTTTCTTTCTTGCACATGCAAGTAAGGGTCCAAATATTATTATTATCATCTTATATACCATTTTAGTCATTTATTTGGACTTATTCATAGGTCTCATCCTTTATTTTTATTTTTTCCATAACTCAACAAAATTCTTCTTTCTTTGAGTTAGGGTTCATCCATGTTTAGTTCTTTCATGGTTGTTCTTCTTTTATCTTAGAGAGAGATGAGTTTAAGAAAAATATCTTAAGAAAGAAATAGAGGTCTTGAAGGTCATTTAATTGGTTTTCTTT
>JAUTBS010119803.1:0-12632 GCA_032361285.1 Aequorea victoria | reverse complement strand
CATGGTGTGACAAGTGGGTTTTTCAGACGGCCTGGTTTAAATGTCTGAAGTTGTAATCTTGGGTGGTTGAGTTTTGTCGGATCCTTTCAGCGTAAAGGAGTCCCAGTTGTGAATCAGGGTTTACATCAATTGTTACATATTATATTTTCTGTGATATCCTATTGTATGTATTTAAGTGTTAGAAATATTGGGTTCGGGAGATTCTTTCTGGGCTTCGCAGCTCATGGCGTTTCATGTAGGTCGAGCTGTGGCTCACAAGAACAAGAGGCGACTGAAGACTTGTACCTATTGTAATCTCCTCTAAATTTTTGTTGGTATATAATATTAAACGGGGCGTGAACCGTGCAAGAATGCAGATTATTATTATCATATGTTAAATATTAAATCGTGTGGATTGTTTGGCTATTAGAATAACCCTAATTATTATATTTATATCTCATAACGAACCAAATTTTCGGGGCGTTAATTAACACTAGTGGTAAGTGCCACTTGTCCACCACTGGACCAACACCCAACTCATGGGCTATGCCTTTAAGGCTATCCAACACCCACACAATGGGCAAAACCTTTATTGGCTAACATATGCCCACACAAGGGGGTCACATTCTGTCCACCACTGGACTTTCATCCACTTAGGGGAAATGTCTTTAAGGCTATCATGTATCCACACAAGGGGTCACATCTGCCCATACAAGGGGCCCGTAGGGATGGTTATCCGCTATAACTTGGCATATACAAGCAACACATGCAACTCAAGATACATTTTGATTTCATCATTCACATGGAAACATGCTCACATTTAATAAACGAGAAGTAAACTCCATTTCAACACCAAACATGCTTTTAGGAAAATACCCATGAGATCATTGCAAATCATGTTATTAAAACATTTAAAGATAACCACATTTTTTTCTGCATTTCATTTTAAATAGCTAGCCACTCTCACGTTTTACTCGAATGCTTCACGAATAACCTTCTTGATTACGAGGCAACTCTTCTTCTCCCGCGGTAAAGCCTTCGGGACTTAGATTACACAATAAACCATATATAAGAAGCAACTCCATGTGGTTCCTAACATCTTATGTCATGGTCCTATGGTTACCCAATGTCTTTAGTTTCCATTGGAACATGTTCTACCCTCCAACTTAGAGGTTTTTCCACCCTATGATGTTCGGTGGATTTAATTCAAGGGATTAAACCTCTTCAATAATTCTTGTCATAATTTTAGAGGATAGATGTGATCATTAGTTATATTTTTCATAAAGAAACTTAAGGTCAAAAGTGGCCACAAAGGCTCAGAATTAACACAGGAAGAAATTGTTTTTTTGCTTTGGGTCGACTCAGAATTGAGTTGGGTCGACTCAAGTGGCCCTGGGTCGATTCACATCTCCTTTGGGTCAACTCATGGTGCCCACAGAGAGGTTTGGGTTGAGACAAAGGCTAAGACACTTCGGCTTATGTACACTGGCTGGGGTTGGGTCGACTCACGTAGTGCTTGGGTCGATACACTCGCGTTGGAAATTGATTTGGGTCAATGCATAGGTCGAGGCTGTCTCGACTCATGAGTGCTGGGCTAGATTGGGTCGACTCGCCCAAGACTTGGGTTAACTCATGCAGGGGTCTCTAAGCTTGGGTCGATGCATGGGCTGAGACACAACGACTCACGCACGCTGGTAGAACTTGGGTCAACTCACACGAGAATTGGGTCGACACCTACAGAGTTTTGGGTCAATTCAAACCCCCGCCTGTCAAAACAACAGAGAGCTGAAACTGTCTGAGTCGACACCCATGAAGCTTGGGTTGACTCAGGCTCTCGCCTGTCAAAAACAACAGAGAGCTCGATGTTAGCCCCAAGGTTTTAACGAATCAATTATAGATTTTAATGATAACAAATAAAGCTTTTTAAATTATTAAATAAGCTCAAAAGTTTTATACATAAAACTTAAATGATTTAAAACAAAATGTTAATTGATCATATTCAATATATCGCAATTATTGATCATATCTTGTCATATATATCTCACTTAAATGTCAAAATATGCTTAAGTGTTTATCTAACAGGTTAACTCCCATTAAAGGGATTAACTTTGTATTTAACATTGATTTAAGTGATTTCAGTTACTTAAACAAGTATTCAAATATTGTTCCAAACATAACCTAACCTTTAAACCACTCCCAAACAGAGCCTAAACCACCAATGTCAAAACAGAGTATTTTGAATCGACCCACACCTTCATTTGAGTCGACCCAAACACAAAAAGCCTCAGCACTTTGTAACAGGCGTACACATGAGTCGATCCAAGTCTCTTATGAGTCGACCCACACCATATCATGCTCTGCGTACTTTTAACAGGCGAGGGCCTGAGTCAACCCAAAATTCTTATGAGTCGACCCAATCAAAAACCCTCTCTGTATATTTAACAGGCGTAGCTTTGAGTCGACACAAACCTTTCTTGAGTCGACCCACATGTTTCTTATCCTCTCGTGTCGACCCAAAATCTTCATGAGTCGATCCAAAACCAAGAAACTTGCCAGAGTCGACCTATTCATCAACCCAACACCTTACATGCCACAATGAGTCCGCTCAAGTCCACTGTGAGTCGACCCAAGTCCATGAATCTTGCTAGAGTCAACCTATATCAACCCATACATCGACCCAGTGCCTATTTTTATTTCATGAGCCGACCCAATACCACAGTAAGTCGACCCAAGTTCAAAGACACATGCCAATGTCGATATGTCACGACCCAAATCTCGATTCAAGTGCAAAACAATATTGTGAGTTGACCCAAGTACACTTTGAGTCGGCCCAAAAGCTTTGAGCTGACACAGAAAGCCTTTATGGTCGACCCATTTCACAGCTTGTCTCATGAGTCGACCTAAACCAATAGTGAGTCGACCCAACCACAAACAGTAGCCCCAGAAGTAATGTGAGTCGACACAACTCAACAGTGAGTCGACCCTACTGCAGATAGTAGCCTCAGAAGTAATGTGAGTGGACACAACTCAACAGTGAGTCAACCCAAATACAGACAGTAGCCTCAGAAGTAATGTAAGTCAACCTAACTCAACAGTGAGTCAACCCAAATACTAATAATAGCCTCAGAAGACACATGAGTCGACCCAGCAGTAGGCAGTACCCTACAGAAGCAATTTGAGTCGACCCAAATAAACACTGAAGCTAATTTTTCCATAATTAATGGAGAAAAACGGTTGTATCTCGGAGCATTAAATGGCAGGACTTGATCTTCAACGACTATAATCATCCAGGAGTATTTGTGGGGATTTTTTTCAGTACCAATCCCAAGAAGATGTCCCAAATCTTTGACAAAGAGAAATCAAGATCACAGAAATTAATTACAAGATATTCTCTACAGCAAAAAGCAAATCATATATACGGCGCATTTATTTCAGAGTTTGAATTCTGAGAACAAAAGCAAATAAAGATAAAGACATATATTTATTGCAAGCACTCCTCAGTATCAGAATCATTAATTGCAAAGATTGAAGCTAATGCCTATAAAAGGTATGATCTCTCAAGGATCAAACAGACCAGACAAGTCAACACTTGATCATACAAAGAAATATCTAGAGAGAAAATCCTCATACACCAGATCATAATATCTTTCCATCAATCACTCTTTCCAAGAAAGAAATCAGAAACATAAATGAAAAATCTTGTATCACTCATTCAAGATCAGATACAGATCCTCTCATCATTAATTCAGAAAAAACCCAACAATCACTATTCATCATCTTGTTCGTGAGTTTTTCATCACAGTGCTACAGTGTACAAATATTAACTATTCACAAAGAGTATTCCATTTGTAACTACTCAATGTATAAGTAAGGGTGAGTCACCCTGTACTTCACTTTGTGTATGGTTTAACACATAAAAAGAAAGATTACAAGTGGTAAAAGTCTGAGGACTTTGGATAGCAGCTTAGAAATTTTTGAAAAGGCTTGGAACATTAGATCACAAGTGCTAGAAGTCTGAGGATTTTGGAACGCAGCTTGGTGATAGCTTGTAAAAGGTTTGCAGTACACCCGTAAGTGCTCTCATAGTAAAAAAATCTCAAGAAAAGCTTGAGGAGTGGACGTATGCTGGGATAGCCGAACCACTATAAAAATTACGGTGTTATCCTTCTATCTCTATCTCTATCTCTTTACTGCTTTCATATTTATCTGTAAGTATATATTATATATATATCACTGATATTGTTTTTAAAAGATCTTTAAAAACTTTAAAAAAAATTATAACCCTATTCACACCCCCCCTCTAGGGTCATTCTTGAATAACAGGTGGTCCATCTAGCACGTGGAACTCTATCTCGCTTTCTGTTAGCCATATGGCAACTGCAAATTTGACCACCCCCAACACATTCCTATGGGTGTTGTCATTAGTTCATACCCCTTAGGCAGTAGGCGTGAAATCTTGCTCTTGCAGCCCGAGGCAATGCTTTATTCTGAGTGGGTAAAAATTCAATAATGATCCATTACCAATCAATACTACGGGCACCCATTTTCCTAGGCACTTTACTATCACACAGAGAGGCTTGTTATGTAGGGGCCCTTCGATCGGTAGATCTTTCTCAGTGAAGGCGATAATATTAGTCAGTCGAGTTGGGGCTACAATGCCTACAAGTTGTTCAGGGGTGGTGTCTATGGAGACGTTTGCTTTACTCAAAGATCTCATAATTGCTTGTCTGTGCTTGTGGGATGTCATCAGTAGCCCCCAAATGCTTAGGTTAGACTGGATTTTCTTGAGCTACTTCAGTACAACATCATCTTCTTTCCTAGTTTCAACTATCTACTGACTAGCCTCACATTTCTCTAAATGTGTCAGTTTGAAGTTCCTCCCACTTCTAGTCAGATGTCCAATTTCTTCCTCCTGACCTCACATTCTGACCCACGGGTCCGTAGTGATATTAATTTTTGACAGGTTCATTCCCTCGAAGCCTCATAGGTCGTCTTCTTCCAACTTTCCTTTTCCTTTGTTAGTTGTCACGTGGTCTCTACAGTCCCCTAGGTCTCATTCTGCTGTCGGGCCATGTCCCTCCTCTACTTCTGTTTCTTATCTGTTAATCTCTCTTACTGCCCACATTTTCTCTTCTTTCCAACTGTTGTCAAGCTCTGAGTAGTCCTAGACATCATCATCAAGAACGAAAAGGTGCAAGATGCCTTTCTCTTCCTCGAATGTGATATCCTAATTGGTATTATGTTTGCCTTTGCTCTTATTTATGTTCTCTTCTGTAGTCTCGTTGTTAGTGGGTCTGATTTATGCTGTGTTTTCTACTTTCTTACTATTATCTCTTCTCACTTCCTTATTTAGTTCTTGGTCTTTCCCAAACTCGATTTTAGATTCATCTTCTAGTTTTTCCCTCGATTCTGATTCTAGTTCTCTCTCATTGTCTCCTGATCCCTCCTACGATTCCTCTTTTGATGCTTCTTCTATGTCTTCTTCTTCTTCTTCACTATTTCCTAGTTGGACACCAAAGGTGAAAAGGTTTTCTGGCTATCTATTTCCTCATTTTCTGATCCATCTGAGGAAAGCCAACCATCATTACCAGTGGCTATGTTTGGGTCATAGAAGGAAAATTTCACATGCACCTCATGGTCCTCGACCATATTGTTCCACTCTTCTATTAGTTTCTCTGCTTCCTCGAGATGTGCTAGGATGTTTTTTTTTACATACAAGGTCCCCTCCACATCCAATGAGCATATAGAACTCTCTTTCGGGACAGGTGGATTTGGTATGATGGCCCCCTTTGAGAAAATGTAGATATTGGGATCATAGCAAGGTGAGGCGGTATGAATACAATTCAGATTTCGGGAGGTGGATTCACATGGTTCGGCAAGAGATGTGTGGTTACATTGGGTTTGACAGCAGTTGAGGTGGAATCACCTTGTTGTCAATAAGGTCTTGGATCTCATGCCGAAGCCTCAAGTAGTTATTGATCGAGTGTCCATGCCCCTGATGTAAGGCATAGAATAGCGCAAGATTATTTCTGGGTGGAAGTGGGTCAGGAGGAGAAGTTAGAGCAAGAGACTTAAGGTGTCCTCTCTCCATCAACTTGGTGAACAAGATGGAAAGTAGCATGCTCAACTGGTGAACGCCCTCTTCTGGATTTTGGGTGAGAAGTGGGGGCTGGCCTAGCTACGGGTTGAGAAAGTTCACTTATGCGACTGTCGATATAGAGTTGGTGTTATTATGGGGCGGGTTATTGATGGCTTGATTGGTAGGGTAGTTGTTCTGAAATAGCCTATTGGTCTTCTAACTCTAGCTGCCTTATGTTTTCTCAATATCCCTAGTCTGGATTGCGTACTCAATCTGTATTCATGCATCAAACAACTTCTTGAAAGTAATGAATAGTTGAGTGATCAGGTACTTCTTGAACTGTGGCTGCAAGTTATTTACCACCATTCGGACTTGCTCCTTCTATGTTGGCATGATGGTCATTTTTGCGGCCTTTCTCTTCCAGCGGGTTAAGAAGTCCACAAAAGCCTCCTTGACGTCTTGCTTAGTGGTCTCCAGTTCCCGAGTTATCACGTCCAACTGAACATTATAGTTGTATTGTCCGATGAAAGCGGTGGCAATGTCTTCCCATGCTCTGATCTTGGTGGGCTCTAAATATAGAAACCATCGTTGAGTACCCCCTTACAAAAGACCGGTGGAATAGTTATGCCTTTAGCTGGTTGTCGATCCCCATGAGAGATAGAGTGACAAATTACATCCATAAGAGTATCCGAGGATCCCCAGTGGCATCGAACTTCTCTATGTTTGGCATCTTAAATTTATCCGGGAGCTTGGCATTAGGGTAGAGGCAAAGGCCTCCAATATCCAACATATATCCATCTTCTCCCTTTGTTTTTCTCAATTCCTTCTCCAGTTTATCAATCTTTTCAGAGAGCAAGGCCTCTCGGGCTAAGGCAGGGACCACCATAACTGTTGTAGGTGCAATAGCGGTGGGTTTGGCTCTCAGCAGCAATCCTGTGTCATGCTAATTTTCTTCCCAGAGGGGGTCCTCAGTCATCCCATCCTATGAACCTCATTCTCCCAGACATGGAACCTGAAAGGCCCAGATCTCTGCCTAGCACTGAGCCTGGGCCTAATTCTGATTATGAAGTGTGAGGGTCATGCCCTCCATAGCCCTTTGCATTTTTGACAGGGATCTTATCAAGGCGGCATTAGCGTTATCTTTCGCCATTATTGTTTTCATTGGGTTGAGGTCTAACCTTCAAAGTCGCATTCTCAGATGGGTGTAACTCTAAAGTTCGATGGAGCAATGGTAAGTCTCCAAAACCTTCTGAGAGATAGAGAAGAGAGGAAAGGGTATCAAAACAATGATTCGATGTTATTGAGGTCCAGGGTGATCTCGCGAAGCGAATAAACCTAGAGTAGCGATGCTAGAGCAAAGTAAAGGGTAAGAAAGGCCCGTGTTTTTCTTTTCCCTTTTTTGAGGAGATACAACAAATAGCAAGAGCTGATCCCAAAATGATGAGCTTTTACATGCTCGAGTCGATCTCAAATGAAAAGAAGAATATGCTAGCGACATGTATCCAGCCTCGGGTGAGAAAGAAAGCGTCAGGACGAAACCCAATGACCTTGCGGCTAGAGACAACCTCGAAAAATCCTGAATAATAGAAAAGGGGTGCGGATGACAAAACCTAGCTTAAACCAAAATAGAACGATTGAGCCTCGGCCAAACGATGAAGAAACTCGAGACTTCCTTAGAAGGTCCTGGGTGAGAGAAAAAGGGTGCGGGTGATAAAATCTGGTTTAAAAAAAGATAGCGTCGAGCCTCGGCCCACTAACAAAGGAACTCGGGATTTTCTCAAAAGATCTCATACGAGAGGAAAAATGGTGCAGGTGGTAAAACCTGGCTTAAACTTAAAAGAGAAATGTCGAGGCTCGGCTCAACGACGAAGAAACTCGGGATTTCCTCAAAAGATCCCGGGCGATAAAAAAATGGTGCGGGCGATAAAACCTGGCTTAAACTCAAAAGAGAAATGTTCAGTCTTGGCTCAACGACGAAGGAACTCAGAATTTTCTCGGAAGATCCCAGGCGAGAGAAAAAAAAGGGTGCGGGTGATAAAACCCGGCTTAAACTAAAAGGAGAAATGTTGAACCTCGACTCAACGACAAAGGAACTCGGGATTTTCTCAGAAGATCCCGGGCGAGAGAAAAAATGGTGCAGGGGGTAAAACCCGGCTTAAATTAAAAGGAAAAACATATAGTATCGGCTCAATGACGAAGGAACTCAAAATTTCTTCGAAAGATCCCGGACTAGAGAAAAAAATGATGCGGGTGATAAAAGTTGACTTAAACAAAAAAGAGAAACGACGAGCCTCGGTTCAACGACGAAGGAACTCAGGATTTTCTTAGAAGATCCCGGGCAAGAGAAAAAAAAGGGTGCGGATAATAAAACCCAGCTTAAACTAAAAAGAGAAACGTCAAGCCTCGGCTCAACGATGAAGAAACTTGAGATTTCCTTAGAAGATCTCGGGCGAGAGAAAATGGTGCGGGTGATAAAACCCAGCTTAAACTATAAAAAAAAAGTCTAGCCTCGGCTCAATGATGAAGAAACTCATAATTTTCTCGGAAGATCCCAGGCAAAAGAATAAAAGGGGTCCTGGTGATAAAATCTGGGTTAAACTAAAAGAAAAGGTCGGGCCTCGGTCTAACGACGATGAACCTCGGGATAACCTCAGAAGGCCCGGGAGAGAGAAAAAGAGGTGTGGGTAATAGAATCCAGCTTAAAGCAAAAGAAAAGTTCAGGCCTCGGTCCAATGATGAGGAAGCTCGAGATAATCTCGGAAGGTTTTGGGAGAGGGAAAAAGAGGTGCGAGTAATAGAACCCGACTTAAACTAAAAGAAAAGGTCGGGCCTCCGCCCAACAACGACGAAGCTCGGGATAACCCCGAAAGGTCCTGGGAGAGAAAAAGAGTGGTGTTGATAATAGAATCTGGCTTAAACTAAAAGAAAAGGTTGCGTCTCGGCCAACGACGACTAAGCTCGGGATAACCTCGGAAGGTCATGGAAGAGAGAAAAAGAGGTGCAGGTAATAGAATCCAGCTTAAGCTAAAAGAAAATGTCAGACCTCGGCCCAATGATGATGAAGCTTGGAATAACCTCGAAAGGTCTTGGGTGAGAGAAAAAGAGGTGCGAATAACAGAACCCAGCTTAAAGATAGGAAAGATAAAATCTACACTAATCAATCAAAAGAAAACATCAAAATAAAATAAATAATCTTGCAGGGTGTTTGTCCTAAAGGAAAAATTCTAAGAAACTATATGTAATAAAAATGACGCTGGTAGTCAAGAACTGGGTACCTTCTGAATATAGTCAAGAATATAACTCCCCTGCCAAGAGTATAAGACATCGGTCAAACGGTACGCAATAATCTTTTTTGTCGTATCCAAAGGGGCATACGGCCAAAAAGTTTGTCTGTTTTTACCACATAGTCCCGAGATAGTAAACCTTCGGGGTGTCGGGTAGGCTAAACATTTGATTTATTTTATTTTCTCCTTTCTTTTTTATTTTAGAAAAGTAACCTTTGAAAATGGAAAAAATGAGATAGAAAACGCCGCAATGCAGATGCAAATACTAATGAAAAATTTAAGACAAGAATATTGAAGTATTTTCGAGTTTAGCTCGCTTTCTTAAGTACTTTCCCAGCGGAATCGCCACTGTGAGGAACCCTCTCGAAAAATGTATTGCCTCCTTTTTGTTATTTAAAACACTCTCAGTTTTATGATTTTAAAAGAAAGCAGATTTTTATATTTTGAAAAGAGAGCCCCCCAGATGCGTCCGTGTTAAAGGTCGCACAATTGGAGTCGCCACTTGGTTTTGATGATAAACTAAGAAAATAAGAAAAACTTCAAGGTACTAGACCGTCGTCACCAGAGATAATAGTTCGGGAGCTAGGTTACAAGAATGGAATGTGTTAGGCACCCCTCTCTCCCGACCAAAGGTCAGCCTCTACTTATCACTTTTTTATTCTTGTCTTAAATTTTTCAAAAGTAACAAATACAAAATGGAGGTTCAAGAGAGATCAAGAAAAATCAAACAATGAAACAAAAGCCTAACCTGAAACTAAACTTTTCTAAATATGCTCACATTTAATCATATAGCAAAAAGGGAAGATGGCATCACTGCAGCATACATCATACAGAAAAATAAACACAACAGATTCATGCTAACAGTAAGAAAACATGAAAAAAGCCAACTGAAAGACCACTGGGCTATAAGGAGGTGGCGCACGCCACCTCTGAACATGGCGCATGCCAGTTTTGCATCCTCTGAAAATGGCGCAGCCACTATTTCAGAGCACGGGCGTCATATTTGAGGACCAGAAAGACTATTATTTTGATGAAAACAGTGTGTTTGTGTGCAGAATGGATAGCCTAAGAGCCTATATTTAATGAATCTTAGTATTAGATATTTAAGGGATATGAAAAGAAATAACTAGCATACATAGGGTACCAAAAACAGACGTAACATGCTTTTACATAATAGAAAGGAAAGGTACGAGACAAAAATGAGCCAAATGAGGCTCACTGTCAAAAATAGCTTGCGCCGTGTCCAATATAACGTACGCCACTTAGAGAGAAAACAAAAACAGAATCGGTGAGAATAGGTAAACAACGACCTCCCTCTTATTGACCAAAAGAAATAAAGCAAAGACTTACCGAAAATGTTGATTAACGCAAAAGTCTCAGGAAAATGTCAACACGTCTTCTCTCAGGAGATTCTCCGTACGGCCTTGAATCCTCAGAATTTGGCTAGTATGGGGGAATTCGGAAAGTGTATCGGGTGGTTCCAGGTTTGTATTTCGATAGAGTATCTGAACTTTCGTGGATTTTGATCCCTCAAACGGTTGAAGTATGGCCAATACTTATAGAATTTTTGCCATGGAAGCTGACCAATGGCAGAGGGTTCCTCTGGAGGTGGAACACGTCACCTTTGGAGGTGGTGTGCACCAGGTTGTAGGTGGCGAGCGCCTGGTTGCAAGTTCTAGAGGTGGCGTGCGTCATTTTGATATGGCGCGAATATGGTTTAGAAAAAGTGATGGCACACGCCTGATTTAGGAAGGTGGTGTGCGCTATTTTGAGGTGGCGCACGCCTGGTTTAAAAATGGTGCAACAGTGGTGTTTTTGGTATTTTGGTATATAGGGGTGTATTGGAATATTTTCTTGACTCTTGGGATTGTACGAAGTTTCTTTTGACGCGATTTTGTGCATATAGTTATCATCGGAGACAGACCGGATAAGCCTAATGCGCTGTTTAGTTAAAATTGGGATGTTTATACCTGCGACCACTACTACCTCTTGCTATCATTACCGACAACTACCTTTGGTCACCACCTCTGGCCACCATCTTCGACCATCACTTTCGGCCATCATCTGTGACCAACACCTCCGATAACCACCTCTGGCTACCATCTTCGATCACCACCTCCTGTCACTACTTTTGACCGTCATCTTCGACCACAACATCTAACTACCACCTACGACCACTACCTCCTGTCACCACCTTGGACCACCACCTACCACCATCTTCGACCACCACCTCTGGCCACCACTTGCAACCACCACCTCCACCACCACCATTGGCCATCATCTTCGACCACTATATCCGGTCACCATCTTTGACCACAACCTCTAACTACCACCTCCAACTACCATCTCGAACTATCACCTCGAACCACTACCTATGTCTACCATCTCTGGCTACCACCTCCGACCACTACTTACACCCACCACCGATTGCCACTTTCACCTCTACCCACCATAAACCGCCACTTTCACCTCCACCCACCACAAACCGCCACCTTCACCCCACCAATTCCTACTATCGACAGCTACCTTCACTTACCACCACAGATTAACATAGGCATCACCACCTCTATAATTCTCTTGGACGACTCTCTTTCCGTTTGCGGTTTCTTCCGGGCATTACTCACTTGTTTCAAAATAAAATTGTCCAAAAATATTTATGTGTCAAATATGTTTTTTATTTTTATTTTTTTTATAAAAATAAATAAAAATATGTTTTCTGTTTATTGTAAATAAAAAATAAATAATTATAAATATTATCAAACGGACCTACATAACTCTATTAAACATTTTCTAAAAGTCTAAAATTACAGATTTGGGTAATTTTGTACTACAAAAATTACCGACTACCATATCACATTCAATTTCCACCTTTTGTTAAAAAAATATACAATATAAATGAGTGATGATTTACTTCACCAGTAAATCAATGAAATGATGCTTTACTTATTAGACAATATTTTTTATTTTTGAAGTAAAAACTATGATGTGAGAAATCTGGGTATTCATTTTATTATAGCTTCAATTTTTATATAAATTTCCTCCATAGGAATATAGATGAGTAAGAGGGCCGAGACGTGGCAAAGTTGTAGGGAGGTCAGTGGCGGCTGGTGGATTTGTTGCGCGTGTGTAGAAACAAATTTGGAATTTTAAGTATTTATTTGCTCTTTTTTTCCAAGTAATTTTGTTTTCCGATATATAAGGCCTTTTTGAAAATAATAATTTGTTGAACTTACTTTACGTTGTTTTTTTTTGTTTTTTTTTTTATCATAAATATTTTACCTTTTTGATTA
>JAUTBS010119802.1:0-20259 GCA_032361285.1 Aequorea victoria | reverse complement strand
TTTAAGTGTAGAAATGTGTAGTTCGGGAGTTTCTTTCTGGGCTTTGCAGCTCACGGCGTTTCATGCCAGGTGTTGAGGAAGATAACACTCAAGCCGAACAGGAAGAAGACTGCGTGGAGCCGTGGCTGAGTGCGGACTACAATTTTTATTAAGCTCCAGCTCTATTTATTTTTGGACATGTAATGTTAATACAGGGAAAGATTTTGTGGTTTGCAAGAACAAATGATATTATTATAAATTAAATACTTATCAAGTGTGGAATGAATGTTTAGCATAACCCTAATTATTATTTATTATGTCCCCTAACGACCCGAGAATTTCGGGGCGTTACAAGAGCCACCACAGGATGGCGCTTGGGTCTTTTTCTTAGGAAGATCCAGTTCAGATCATTGGAAGCCCTAGACTGTCCCTTAAACTGTCGAGCAACTAGAGTCACCATGAGATTCAAACAAAGTCTTTTTTCTAGCGGCCAGAGTCACCTCCGTAGAGGGCTTTTCCCTGAACTTCCTCATGGTCCCAAAATAAATATCTCAATCGCACCATAATAGATAAAGAACCTTTTGTATATCATACAAGATAAAATATTTGTTCTATAATTTTCATAAGAGAATTCTATAATAGTATATTCAAAAGAATTTGGAAACATATACATTATTTTATAATTTTTTTTTTGGAAATACAGAAATTTTGTTGAAAATAAGTAGCATGACAAACTACTCACCTGAAGACCAATGAAAGAACAATATGCAATAGCAATAGCAATGTACAGGTCCACGTCACCCTGATTTATGCAATGTAATAGACTAGGGTATGACCCATGCCTAAAGACACTATCAATATAATTTGACTTTAATTAAAATGGATCATATTTTAACACTTTAAATTTGAACCTGAATACATTATTAACGCAATTTTCATTTCAATAAAAATGATCATATTCTAATAGCTTAACCAGAATATGAATGAAATACAGCAAAATGAATTTAGAAGGAGTAGAAGGAGAAATTAAAAATCTAATTCAATCATTCATGATAATCTTACCTAAAATATTAAAGTAATATCAGAATTTATTATTTATCTTGAACAATCATCAATCTAAAACTATTTTTATTAACAAATATGTCATTACCCAAATAATTTTTTTTGTTATAAGTAAAAAGTTTAATTTAAGTTAGATCATAAAATTAAATTAAATTAAAGTGGACAAAGAATAGGTTTGAAAAAAATAATAATAAACAACTCATCTTAACCATTGATTCAATATGGGAGAAAAAAACTCTTAGATTGTACTATAAATATGACTTTCAAATTTTTTCTTCCTTGTACTATAGATATGTGGTTTATTTGTATAAAGAGAGAGAAAGTGTCACATAGATCATTTTCTCAATCATCTCACTATCTTTACTCCTTTTTAACCATTAGATTAAAAAGATCTCAACCATTAAAATTACCACATAGGACAAATGTCACATTGACCCTTCTCATTTTATATGTGATAATATTTTAATTTTTTTAAAAAAATAATAAATTGATATTTTTTGTGTAAAATTGTTCATTGATAATTAATTTTAAAATATTAAAAGAAAAAAATATTTTAAATTATTTATAAAACTTCAATTAAATGTGGAACCCACTTATTTTTTGTTTATCATCTCACTTTCTCTACACTTTTGCAACCATTAGATTAAAAAGATCACAACCATTAAAATTACCATATAGAACAAATGTCACATCAATCATTCTCATTTGTATTATAGATAGATCATAATCAATAACTAATGTTAACTAAACCGGATTTAATTACCAAATGAAAACACCCCCCGTATACAGATTTTGAAGTTTGTTTCAGGTGTTAAGTTAAGTATTAATTGATTTAGAGATTCATTAAACTGATATTCAAACAGAGCCTTAGCTTAGGATTGACACAATAAGGTTTTAGGAAAATTCAGCATTTTGAGTTGACACAAAGTGGCTGTGAGTCGACTCAGCAAAGAAGACTCTCGGTAAAAGGTATTACATATGGTCATGAGTCGACCCAAGAAAGGCCATGAGTTGACCCAACTGAGTCAACTCTCGGCATGTCCAACAACAGGCGACTGTGAGTCAACCCAAAGAGCTGGTGAGTCGACCCAAGCAGCGTGAGCTAATATAACTCCACGCCAGTCGACCAAAACAGACGTGAGTTGACTCAAGGAAGGGGTGAGTTGACCCAAAACAACCTTGAGTCCACCCAAGACAAGAGTAGGTCGACCCAAGGAAAGGTCTGATAAAGAACTGAGATCTCACCATCATGAGTTGACCCAACTCCCACGTGAGTCGATCCACATGTGAATAATCCAAGTTCTAAGAGATGTGAGTCGATTCAACCTCAAGGTGAGTCAACCCAAAGATGCAAACAAGAGATTACACAGTGTGAAATCTCAGAATTCCATGGATTTCTTTTTTCTTTCTTCCTCAAAATTAATTCTTATATTTATTTTTTCATATTCCCGAGAAGATTTATATACATAATCGTATATATATAAAGTATCTTTAGGCATAGATCTTTCTTCTATAATACGTATCTATTAGATTGTATATTTTATACAGATGACGAAGGTTGAACTGGTGATGGGTGGCGCCGCCGCCGCCGATGGCAGTGTTGGTGGTGGCGGCGTCGTTACGCTGGTGCTGCTCGGTGGTAGCGGTGGCCGAGAGAGAGAGATATATAGCTTAGAGAGAGAGAGAGAGAGATCAGGGATAAGGGAGAGGATCATATATATAATGGATTACAACAGATTTCCAGGGATCTGATTGCTCTCAAATCACATGATTCACTCTACCCAATCCTCTTCATGGTTATTTTAATATTATCCTGCTATCCATCAAACAAAAATTCTCCTACCAGCAGATAATCTTTTTACTTAGCAAATTCTGAATTTGTCTCTTCTTTTTTCCTTTATGTTTATTGTTTAATATTATTATTCCTTTATTATTATTATTATTAAAAATTCTAGAATATTTATCAATTTTAATTAAACTCTTCTTTAATTATTTATTTTAATTTAATAATTTATTAAATTTCTTGGTTTCACATTCTCTCGCCCTTAAAAGGATTTCGTCCTCGAAATTATAACACTAACATTGCGAAAATAAATGTAGATAACGTCCACGAATCTTCTCTTCGCGCTCTCACGTGGTCTGTTCCACTTTATGATTGCGCCATAAGATTTTGACAAGTCGAAACTGCTTGTTCTGTAGAATCTTTTCTTTACTGTCAAGAATCTGAACGGGTTATTCCTCATATGTCAAATCTTTATGAACCTGTAGTGGCTCATAATCCACTACACGCGTCGAGCTATAGACGTACTTCCTCAGTATCAATACATGGAAAACATTATGCACTCCCGTGAGACTATGCGACAAAGCCACATGGTAAGCCACCTTACCAACTTTGTCTAGTATCTCAAACGGTCCAATATATCGGGGACTCAACTTTCCTTTCTTGCCAAAACGAATAATTCCGTTCCAAGATGAAATCTTTAGAAATACCATATCTCAAACTTGAAATTCTAAGTCTCTCCTACGTCGATGAACATAGCTCTTTTATTGACTTTGCGCTGCTAAGACTTTATTCAGAATAGTGACAATCTTTTGAGTCGCATCCTCCATCAGATTAGGTCCAAAAAGATATCTCTCTCCTACCTCGTACCAACACAAAGGGAATCTACATCTTTGCCCATAAAAAGCTTCATACGGTGTTACTCCCAAACTCGAATAATAACTATTGTTATAAGAGAACTCCATTAGTGGTAACTAATCATCCCAATTACCTTTCCACTCTAAAGCACACAAACTCTCAACATATCTTCTAATGTTTGAATGGTTCTCTCCGATTGCCCATCCTCCCCAAATCTTCTACTAAATGATGTTGAACTCTTAACGATGCCAAGCTCACTCCCGACTCAATGCATCTGCCACCACGTTTATTTTTCCCGAATGATAAATTATCTCGACATCGTAATCCTTCAATATTTCAAGCCATCGTTTTTGCCTCAAGTTGAGCTCTTTTTGAGTGAAGATATACTTTAGACTTTTATGATCGGTGTAAATCTCACATGACTCCCCATATAAGTAGTGTTGTCATATCTTCAGTGCAAAGATAATAGCTGCCAACTCCAGATCATGTGCGGGGTAATTCTTTTCATGAATTTTTAATTGGCGAGAGGTATAAGCTATTAATTTATCATGCTGTATCAGAACACAACCCTAACCTTGATGAGTCGCATCACTGTAAATTACAAAATTACCGCCCTCAATTTGCAAGGCAAGAACTAGTGCCGAAATCAACCTTTGCTTAAGCTTTTGAAAACTATGCTCGCATTTATCAGTCCATTCATATTTCACCCCTTTTCGAGTAAGGATGGTAAGTGGCAGGAAATGTTTTCACAAATCGTCGATAATAACCTGTCAATCCCAACAAACTACATATCTCAGTCACTGACGTCGGTCGTGGCCAATCGACAATAGCCTCTACTTTGTTGCTATCCACTGATACTCCATCTTTACTGACTACGTGGCCAAGAAATAATACGCTGTCCAACCTAAATTTGCACTTACTAAACATAGCATACAATCTCTTCTTCCTGAAAGTCTGAAAAATTGCTCTCAAATGCTCTTCATGTTCCTCATTGCTTTTAGAATAGATCAAGATGTCATCAATAAATACCACCACGAAATGATCCAACTGTGGTTTGAAAATCCTATTCATTAAATCCATAAATGTTGCTGGAGCATTAGTCAGACCAAATGGCATGACTAAGAACTAGTATTGGCCATAGAGAGTCCTGAAATTTGTCTTCAAAATGTCCTCCTCCTTAACTTTTAGTCGATGATAACCAGATCGCAGGTCAATCTTGGAGAACACTTGAGCTCCTTGTAGCTGATCAAACAAATTATCAATACACGACAGTGGATACCTATTCTTGATAGTGACCTTATTCAACTCCCTGTAGTCGATGCATAACCGCATAGAACCATCATTTTTCTTTACAAACAAAACTGGATCTCCCCACGGTGAAATGCTAGGCCTAATGAAGCCCTTATCCAACAGCTCTTGCAACTGGACCTACAACTCTCTTAGTTCCAAGGGTGTCATCCTGTATGGTGCCTTAGAGATAACCATAATACTAGGCAAAAGGTCTATCATGAACTAAATCTCACAATCAGGAGAAAGACCAGGTAATTCTTCTTGGAAGACATTCGGAAATTCCCTTATAATAGGAAATCATCTAATTTCATTGTTGGTATCTTGGTGCCTACAACACAAGCTAAAAGGCCCTCACAACTCTTTCTCAATATTCGATTTGCATGTAGGGTAAATAAACTCACGTCTCCTTAAAAGAAGAACTTCGGTTGTCCTAGTATATTGAAGACTATTCTCTTGTAATAGAAATCAACTATTGCATGATATTTAAAGAGCCAGTTCATGCCCAAAATGACATCAAAGTCACGAATAGCTAGTGAGATAAGATCTTCTGACCAAATTCTATCATCCAACTCCACTACCCTAGATCGACACACCTCATGCAGAAATATTGTGTCCCCAACAGGAGTGGACACAGAAAGACATACATCCAAAGGTTCTACCATAACAGATAAATGATGCAAGAACTCACGTGAAGCAAAAGAATATGTAGAACCAGAATCTATGAGAGCTCTAGCAGGAATAGAGGATATAATGATAGTACCTTGCACCACAGATGGTGAAGACTCTGCCTCCTCGCGAGTAAGAGCATAAATACGTTCTTGAGTAACTACACCCTGATTTTGTGCTCTGTTGTAAGTAAGTTGCCTCTAATCTTCTTGATGAGTATACTGCCCTTGAGCTGGCCCACCATTACGTGCAGGCAATCTTTAATTCTAAAATGACTATTGCGCCTGTTGTTCCCCCATCCCCTTATTTCTGTAATCAGGGGATATATGACCAGTATTCCCATAAGTGAAACATTTCCTTGGTACACCATCATAATAAAATCCACGAGAATGGTGCTGCCCACATCGGTTAGATGGATTTCGGGTTTGTTGTCCTATATTCCCGTTGGTCTGAGCCCACGTCTGGATTTACGTATACGTCTTCTTGGCAGGGTTACTGCCTCCAAAATTATTTTCCATCGGTCTCGAGTCTCTAAACCTCCTAGCTTGTAGCTCTCTATTCATCTGTGCATCATTTAAACTCTTTTCTCCTAAAAGAGTATTGGTCACCAACTCTAATAAAGTCTTTTCCTCGAATAATGAAACCCTACTGCGAATTGCAGGGCGTAGACCTCTCTCGAATAATACCACATTATCTTCTTTCTCAGCATCATATTGTGGTGCGAATCTGGATAACTCAGCAAACTTTGCCTCGTATTCTGCCACTGACATACCTTTCTGTTCTAGTATAAGGAACACCGCTTGCTTTTGCTTCTTAACAGCCATAGGATAATTTTTGTCGTTGAAAAATTCCTAGAATCTCATTCAGATGATTTCATGTTCCCTTCTTTCATATTGGCACTTCACCATACGCCACCAATATTCAGCCTGACCCCTCCAACATGTAAGTTGCAAACAATAATTTATGTTCTTTCGTGTAGTCCACTTGTTCGAAAAAATTCTCTATACGTAGCTTCCACATTTCTGTATCATCTGGATTGATTGACCCGTTAAAGATTAGGGGATTTGCCTTCAAGAATTTCTCGAACACCAAGCCCTTATCCAAACTCATAGAGCTGTCTACACATAGAACCCTTTGTTGAGATTGATGCCTAGCAATCATGCTTATCAAGGTTTGGAAAGACTGATAAGTCCCCTCAGCAACTGGAGCGGTCGGAGCAACAGGGGTAGCTGGACCTTCTGGAGTACTTGGTGCTATTAGAGCAGCTGCGACTACTGGAACCGCTGGGGCTACTAGAGTAATGCCAGGGGTTGCCCCTTGTGCATCCTCCGTAGTCGCATACCTAGAACTCATATCATGTCTAGCGCAAACCATCTCACTAAGGATCAATGTAGAATTATGAACATATATAAGATAATGCTTGATTAACTACTAACAATGACTCATAACCTATAGAACTCTAAGAATCTGGACCTCTACTAATGATATGATGCATTAATGATATGATACAATCCAACATTTAGAATATGATAAACTTATGCTCTGATAGCACGCTTGTCACACCCCAACTCGAGAGCAATGACTGGCCGTGAATCACGGGTGTTAGCCCAAGGGTTATTCAATCAAGTCTTATATTTGATTTTGATATATAACAATAATTGATTTGATGTTTACTAATGTTTGAGTGTGCATATGATTATATTTTTAGAATTTAAAGGCACTAAAATCAAGCTAAAAGATACTCCATATATCAGTTCTTTGGAAAGACACATGAACTTAAATTTTACTATTTCAGAATATTTGAGTCAACACCTCTAGCCTTTGAGTCGACAAAAAGTTAAATTTATAAGTATAAAGAAGCACTTGAGTCGACACCAGCATAATATGAGTTGACATAAAATCATTCAAAGACAAGTTATTGAAGCTCACGTACTTGAGTCGACACCTCTTGTTGTTTGAGTAAACACAAAGCTTTTCTAAGCTATTGAGTCGACACCAATACACTTGAGTCAACCCCTGGAGTGTTTCCGTGAGCACTAACTTTTTGGCTCCTAAGAGCTTACAAGATTGAGTTGACACCTCTCCAAATGAGTCGACACCAAGCTTCAAAACTCAAATGAGTCGACACCCACTAAGTAAGTATCGACCCTTGAAGCATTCCAGTGAGCACCAACATTTTGGGGTCTGAAGGAATTATGTTTGTGTCGACACCAAAACCAGACGAGTCGACCCTATAGCAACCCAGAAGACAAAGTGTCGACACCAGAACATTTTGTGTCGACACTGGCGTGAGATTTCAAATTCGCTGAAGCGCTCCAATGGATCATTTTTGGCATTTAATTCGCCATTAAATGCTTGCAACGACTATCTTCTTCCTCCAGCTATATAAGGATTAAAGATTGAAGCATTCAAGATAAGAGAAGACATTCAATATTCACTGTTGCAAAGCTGAAAAACCAAAAATATTCACTTAAGCATTCATTGCTCTGTTTTTCTTGTCTTTTCTTATTCCTCTTTTCATTGATTGTAAATCTATTCGAGAGTGAGTCAACACTAGTTGTAAGTGAGCTTTTATTGTTGTAATCATCGCATACCAAGGAGAAAATTCTCTACAACATCTACAACTAGATTTTGGCTACTCTTTGCCTAAAAGAAGGCGGTTTCGATTTACCCTCTGAATAATCCGTTTGTACGAGGCTTCGATTCGCCCATTTGAAGAACCCGATTTAGTGAATTCAACTCGCAAAGTGCTTGGGGAGTGGACGTACGTTAAGGTAGACCGAACCACTATAAATCTGGTTGTATCACTCCCTTTAAACTCTTATCTTTAGCATTTCATTTTAGGTGCTGTGTGTTTTTATTCTGCACTAAAAAGAGTTTTCGAAAAGTTTTTATGTTTGCCAAACAACCCATTCACCCCGCCTTTGGGTTGATTTCGGGACAACAATTGGTATCAGAGATTCCTGCTTACTTTCAAAAAAAACTTAACCGTTTCATAAGGATCCATGGCAAACTATCATAACACTCTGTCCGAGGGCCAATCGGCCGACAAACCTCCATTGTTGAATGGGTCAAACTACACCTACTGGAAAACCAGAATGACCTATTTTGTACAATCCCAAGATATGGTTGCATGGAGGGTCATTATAAATGGACCACTCATTCTTAGCACTATAACAGAGGGTTCATCCACCCCTAAATTAGAAATAGACTACACTGAGGATGATTGGAGAAAATTACAAATAAATGCTAAGGCTAGAAATTTCCTCCATTGTGCACTTGGACTTGATGAATTCAATAGGATCCAAGAATGGAAAAATGCCAAAGAAATTTGGGATAAACTTTGTGTAGCTCACGAAGGTACAAACCAAGTGAAAGATAATAAGATAGATATGCTTGTCAGAGACTATGAATTATTTAAAATGCATGATGCTGAAAATATATCTGACATGTTTACTCGCTTCAATATTATCATTAACAATCTAAAATTTCTTGGTATAATTTTTCCAAATGTTAAACTTGTCAAGAAAGTTCTGAGATCGCTACAAAAAGATTGGAGCCCTAAGGTGACCGCCATTAAGGAAGCCAAAGACCTCACAACACTTGGCCTTGATGAGCTATTGGGATCTCTTCTTACCCATGAGTTCACATTGAAAGATGAAGAGGACTTAAAAATAAAGAAGACAGTGGCTTTCAAATCTACTGAATCTGCCAAAGAAGAAGAAGAATCTGAAAATGACGACGATGAAGAACTAGCCATGATCACAAGTAAAGTGGCTAGAATATTAAAGAAAAATAGAGAACAAAAAGAAAGATTCAAGAAATGGAAGGATCAATCCAGCAAAGACCCTAATCCAAAGGAAAAAAAGAAGGAGAAAGTTGTTTGCTACAACTGTCACAAGCCGAGACACATCAAGCCCGAGTGCTCCTTACTCAAGAAGAACAAGAAATGATTCTCAAAGAAGGCCATGAAAGCCACTTGGAATGATTCCGACTCAAGTGAAGAGGATGAAGATACCAGTGACAATAAAATGGCAAACCTTTGCCTCATGGCTCATGAAGATGAGGTAAACTACTTTTTCGACTGTGACGATGACTTTCTTTCTAATGAAGAGCTTCAAGAAGATTTTGAAGATTCTTTAAAGGTCATTAAAGCATTAAAATTGAAAAGCAAATCTTTTAAGAAAGAAATAACTGATTTAAAATCAAAAGTAGGATTTTTGGAGAAAGAAAATGAAAAATATGATTCAAATGACACAACAAAAATTCAAGAAGAAAATACTTGGCTAAAATAAAAAAATTGATGATCTAACTAATATCATAACTAAGTTTACTCAAGGAGAGAAAAACTTAGATATGATTATTGAAACTAGATGCACTTTTAACAAAGAAGGACTAGGCTTTAATCCAAATGAAAATAAAACAGTCCACAAAAATTCATTTGTTAAAGCCTCATTGCCTAAATCTGCCACTTGTGATTTTTGTGGAAAAAGTGGGCATAGTATTCAAAATTGTGCTTCTAGACTCAAGAAAAATAAACCAACTAAAAAGGTTTGGGTTAAGAAGGGTGATCCATCATCCAAAATTACTAAAATACCACTTAAGAAACCTACAAAATTTCGACAACTTAAAAAGAAAACTATTTTTAGATCACCTCCTAAAATACATAAATATGTTGGTTCTCATTTTAGGTATATGGATTCCTATATGTAAAATATAAATTTCTATACTAACCTCTATGGACCCAAAGTAAGATGACTACCAAGATACATCACTCATGATGACTTTGCAAGTAGATACAAGCAACGATAGGTGGTTCCTTGATAGTGGTTGCTCTAGACATATGACCAGAAATGCAAACTTCTCCACTAGCTTGAAGCCGAAGGATGGAGACTTTGTTACTTTCGGGAATAACACCAAAGGTAAAGTCATTGGAGTTGGTGACATAGGTAACACATCCTCCCTTTGTATTAAGAATGTTTTACTCGTTAAAGGACTTAAACATAATTTGCTTAGCATTATTCAATTATGTGATAGTAATTATAGTATATCATTTGTTGCTAACAAATGTGTTGTAAAATATGATGAGCATGTTGTTTTTATAGCTTATAGAAATCAAAATATATATATCATTAGCCTAGATTACTTGTCTAACTAAAATGTAAAATACTTTGTGGCTCATGATGAGCAAAGTTGATTATGGCATAGGAAATTAGGACATGCTAGCATGAATTTATTGTCAAAACTGTCTAATAAGGAATTAGTCAAAGACCTGCCTAAAACCAACTTTTCTAAAAATAAAATTTGCGATGCATGTCAACTTGGAAAATAAACAAAAACATCTTTTAAAAGGAAAAAGGATATTACAACTTCTAAACCATTACAACTTCTTCATATGGACCTTTTTGGATCAAACTGTGTGGCTAGTCTAGGTGGAAAATTATATGTTTTTTGTAATTGTTGATGATTATACTCGTTTTATTTGGGTGCTATTTCTTGCTCACAAAAATGAGGCACGCACACACACACACCTTGCTAAACTATGCTGTAAGCTTCAAAATGAAAAAGGATATGCAATAACCAACATTAGAAGTGATCACGGAAGAGAATTTGAAAATAAAAATATAGAAATTTTTTGCGATGAACATACAACTTCTCCGCACCTAGAATCCCACAAAAAAATTGTGTGGTTGAACGTAAAAATAGATCATTACAAGAAATGGCTAGGACTATATTTAATGAACATAATCTATCAAAATATTTTTTGGCCGAAGCCATTAGCACCGCATGTTACATGATGAATCGCGTAATTATTAAAAAATACTTAAATAAGACACCTTATGATCTATGAATGGGGCGTAAGCCTAATATTACTTATTTCAAAGTTTTTGAATGTAAATGTTATGTGCTAAATGATAAATATAATTTAAAAAAGTTTGATGCAAAATCGGATGAAGGTATCTTTCTTGGTTATTCTATGACTAGTAAAACTTATAGAATTTATAATAAAAGAACTCTTGTTATAGAAGAATCCATACATGTTAATTTTGATGAATCTAACCCCTTCTCAAAGAAAGAAGATCAAGTTAGTGATCTCGACTTAATTGAAGAAGGTGTTGATAAAATAAATTTAAATGGAACCGAACCTAATGTTAATCCTAAGGAAATCCAAAAGGAAATCCAAAAGGATCCAAAAGATAATGAAAATTTAAATAATGGATCAACCTCACTACCTCTAGCTTGGAGATTGGTTAATAATCATCCTAAGGATCAAATAATAGGTGATCCAACTAGTGGTGTGATTACTAGATCTAAAATACAAAATATGAATGCACATGTTGCATTTGTTTCTCATATAGAACCCCATAATATAGATAAAGCTCTTGGTGATGATGCTTGGATTCTTGCTATGCAAGAGGAGCTAAACCAATTTGATAAGAACCAAATTTGGACACTTGTACCTAGATCTAATGACCATTCCATTATTGGTACAAAATGGGTCTTTAGTAACAAAAAGGATGAACATGGAAATATTACTAGAAATAAAACTAGATTAGTTGCCCAATGATTCAATCAAGAGGGTATTGATTATGAAGAGACCTTTACACCCATAGCTAGAATGGAAGCCATCCGCATGCTACTTGCATTAGCATCATATAAAGGTTTTAAACTTTTTCAAATTGATGTAAAAAGTGTATTTTTATATGGCTTTATTGAAAAAATTTATGTCAAACAACTACCCGATTTTGAAAATAATAAATTTCCAAATCATGTATTTAAATTAACAAAAGTACTCTATGATTTGAAACAAGCCCCTAGAGCTTGGTATGAACGTTTCAGTGGATTTTTATTAGAAAATGGGTTTAATCGAGAAAAATTGATGCCACCCTATTCATAAAAGGCTTAGATGATGACATTTTGATTGTACAAATATATGTTGATGATATTATTTTTTGTGCAATTTGTATGAATATGATAAATAAATTCGCTAAATGCATGCAAAATGAAATTGAGATGAGTCTCATGGGTGAATTAAATCTCTTTCTTGGATTGCAAATTAAACAAACATCTAAAGGGAATTTTATAAATCAATCCAAATATGTTAAAGATCTCTTAAGATATTTTCAAATGGGTGAAGCAAAACCTTTTGGTATACCCATGAGTACATCAACAAAACTAGACAAGGACGAAAATGCTAAGAGTATTGATTCAAAACTCTTTAGAGGCATGATCGGTAGCTTGTTATATTTAATGGCTAGGCGGCTGGACATTATGTTTAGTATATACTTGTGTGCAAGATTTCAAGCTAATCCTAAAGAATCTCATTTAATTTCCGTCAAACATATTCTACGATATTTAAAAGGCACAATTAAATTAGGACTATGGTATCCAAGTCATACCTCTTTTGACTTGTTGAGCTACTTCGATGCGAATTTTTTCAGATGCAAAGTGGACCACAAGAGTACCTCAGTGACATGCCATTTCCATGGACATTTCTTAGTTTCTTGGTCAAGCAAGAAACATAATTCTATTGCTCTTTCCACTGCTGAAACTGAATATGTAGCAGCTGGTAGTTATTGTACTCAAACTTTATACATAAAGCAATAACTTGAAGATTTTAAGTTATTATTTGATCATATTCCAATTATGTGTGATAATACAAGCGCAATATGTTTAACTAAAAATTCTATTTAACACTCTTGAACCAAGCATATTGAAATTAGATATCATTTTATTTGAGATCATGTTGAAAAAGGGGATGTGAAATTAAAATTCATTAATACTGAAAATCAACTTGCAGATATTTTCACCAAACCCCTTTAAGAAGATAGATTTAATACAATTTGTAAAAAACTTGGAATGATGAATTTCACTGATATATGAGAATAGAATGTCTCTGTGTTATGCTCTATTTTTCCCTGTTACAATTTTTGAATCTGATAAAAATTTAGTGTTGACACATTGAGTATATGTTTCGACCCTTTTGTGTGTTCAATAATCTGAATAAAAGTTGGGTTGTGTCGACACCTTAACATATTCATGTCGACCCCTTCACATGCTTCGATTTCTCGTAAGTTTGTGTCGACACCATGAGATCAAGTGTCGACCCATTCTTACCTCGATACTTTGTGTCGATACCACAAGTAGTTGTGTCGACCCTTTGACTCATGTTTCAGAACTTTTCAAGACACATTTGTGTTGACACCAAATGGAATCGGTGTCGACCCTAGAGGCTCTATATATAAAAATTTACTGTGTTGATTTTTTATTTCCTCGAGCTCTCTCTCTCTAAAAGGGCATCTCTCCTACTCGTCCCCTTACACCAGATTGTGTTGACCCCTCAACCTTCTAAATCCTCAATTCCATTATTGACCACGTGGATGCCTCCCAACACCATGGGAAGAGGTTCCAAGAACTCCATTCGACCTGGTTCGAAAAACCCTAGAGCAGCAAAGAAGAAGAAGACGGGCCAAGGCTCCACGTCTAGTGAAGTGGCTACCGAGCAAACTGTTGTTGTTGTGGCCACCTCTGAGGTGATTCCTTTCCTTTCACAAGAGTTTAAAAATCTCTACTTCACCTCCTTCTTTTTCTAAAAAAATTCTCCTGGTTGATGTATCGACCTACCGTACTTCGATGAAATTGGGATGACCTTCAAATCCCTTTTCTCAAGTTTGAATTGGGATAAGCTTTTACAAACTCGTAAGAATCACTACCTTATTCTCAACAAATCCTTTTATTCTCATTTTCAACGCACTAAAAATGCCCCTTCTACCATCACCTCTTGGGTGAAAGATACATTTATTATTTTGTCTCCCACTCTACTCAACACAATTCTTAAAATTCTTGAGGGGGACATCATCTTTGATTATCATCAAAAATCAATTGACTGTGAAGGTTTCTCTTTCTCAGAAGCTGTCAGGACTATTTTTGATAATCAAGATATTGACCCAAACAAGCCCTTAGAGGCTAATATCCTCAAACCTGATATGAGAATCTTACATCACATGGTAAATCACATTTTTCTACCCCAATTAGGAAAATTCGGTGACATTATCTTTTCTCAAATTTTTGTGATGTGGTGTATTCTTAACCACAAATCTCTCAATTTGGCTTTTCTTTTTTGTTTCCCACATACTCCACTCTTGTGGCAAAAATAATACCTCTCTGCCTCACGGCATGTTTTTGACAAAAGTTTTTTGCCATTTCAACATTGACCTGGAAGGTGAGAAAGTTGAACCATTCTCCGAACATGATCTGTATGGCCCAACTACCCTCAAACACATGAGAATTGCTAAAATTGATAGGGTATGGACGACACAACGATGAGGCTCCACTATATCATCCAGTGCACCTCCATCTCATGTTGATCCTCTCGTTGTTCCTTCTGTTGATCTTCCTTTCGATCTTTCTGTCACTCCTCCTCCTCCTGCTCCTCCTGTAGCTCAAGAATTTTCCACTTCTCTTGATGTTCCATTCACCTCTTCTGCTCCTCTTTCGGTTGACCTTTCTGAGGTCGTATCTCTACTCACATCTCTTTCAACTTTTTTCTATTCTTTTGAAAATCAAGTGCGTGAAGATCTTTCCAATCTGAATCAATCTGTGTCGCAAGTCTCCCAATATATGACTGTCATGAATGAGACTACTCGTAGTCTCAAACAGAATGTTGAATTTGCAACTGATTGTGGCCGTCATCTATCCACCTCCTTGGATCAAAGTCTTCAATACGTAGTACAAGAGAATAAGTCTGTTCTCTACAAACTCAATAAAGAACATACCTACAATAAACACATAATTGAAAAAAGACTGCTTCGAATGGCTAGAATGAGAATCGCACCTGCACGAACCGCACCTGTACCAGTCCATCTTCCAAAGGTAAAACTCATGCTACCTCCAAAAAATCCATAGAAGAAAGAGCGTCTCATAAGAAACGTGAAGAAGCCAAAAAGTTGGCCGCTATGTTCCAGTCCCTGGCTGAAGAAGAGAAGAAAGATACATGCTCTCAAGCCGTAAAATAACGCGCTCAAGCCAAAAAGGACCAAGCTACAAAGGATAGGGCATTCAAGAAATCAATGGATGATGATCTATGATTTATTTCTCTTTTTTTGTGTATTAATGGTTGTCTAAACACTTTTTTTGTTATATGAATAGATACTTTCTTACCTCTACTTGCTATGATTTATTTGAGGTCCTTTCCTTCCTTTTTGCTATGACAAGGGGGGAGAAATTTGATGATTGATTTGTTGATAGTTGATCTGTTGTTGTGATGTTGATTGATAGATCTTACTTTGTGATCTGTTGTTGCGATGTTGATTGATAGATCTTACTTTGTGATCTGTTGTTGCGATGTTGATTGATAGATCTTACTTTGTTGATTGATTGATACATTGATATATGCTCTGATTGACTTTATGTTGTTGAGATATGCTCTGATTAAATTTTATTAAATGCTCTGATTAAAATGTTGTTAAAATACGCTCTGACTCGTATTTTGTCAATTGACTTGAGAGAATTTTAAAAAATACTTGTCTTGACATATATGATCTGATTTATGCTATGTATGATTATATTGTTTAAATCTTCATACTCTGTTTCTAGACTTTCTACATTTATATCCCTTGGATTCATTAACAGATGGGGAGAAATACTCATACATTCATAAATACTCTGATCTCTATTGAAAGCTCTGGTTTCTACTGAAAAATCATTTATATACTCTGTTCTTGAGTTTAATGATCATATACATATGCTTTGCAAATGAAATATATCTATACTCTGATATTGATCTTTTATCTTTAAATCCCATGCACATATTAAGGGAGAGTTTTCACTCCTTGCTTATTTTTGAAATTATATGTAGAAATCAATGGTTGTCATAGTCAAAAAGGGAGAGATTGTTGACCCAAATATTATTCAATCATGCTCTAACCTTGATTTTGACATATAACAACAATTGATTTGATGTTTACTAATGTTTGATTGCACATAAGAAAGTATTTTTCAGAATTTAAAGGTGCTAAAAGATGCTCCATGTATCAGCTCACTTAATAGTTTTTCAAGAAGAAAGAAGACTTTAAATATCTCTGTTTCACATAGTTGAGTCGACACCTCTAGTCCTTGAGTCGATGCAAAATTGATATTTTAAAGTATAAAGAAGCTCTTGAGTCGACACCATCATAAAATGAGATGACACAAAAGCATTTAAAGAAAAGTTGCTGAAGCTCACACATTCAAGTTGACACCGCTTGTTGTTTGAGTAGACACAAAGCTTTTATATGCTGTTGAGTCAACACCAAGACACTTGAGTCGACCCCTGAAGTGTTCCCGTGAGCACCAAAATTTTATTTCTTAAGAGCTCACAAGGATGAGTCGACACCTCTCAAAACTGAGTCGACACCAAGCTGCACAAATCAAGTGAGTTGACACCCACTAAGTAAGTGTCAACCCCTAAAGCTTTCCAATGAGCAGTAACATTTTGGTTTCTGAGAGAATTAAGAATGTGTCGACACCAAAGCCATCTGAGTCGACCCTACAGCAATCCAAAAGACAAAGTGTCGACACCAGGACATTTTGTGTCGACACTGGAGCGAGATTTTAAATTTGCTGAAGCGTTTCAACGGCTCTTTTTTAGCATTTAATGCATCAATAAATACTTTCAACGGATATTTTCTTCATCTATCTATATAAGGATTAAAGTTTGAAGCATTAAAGATAAGAAGACATTCAATACCACTGTTGAAAAGCTGAAAAACCAGAGAACATCCTCTTAAAGCATTTACTGCACTGTTTTTCTTGTCTTCTATAATACTCCTCTCCTCTTTGACTGTAAGTCTTTTAAGAGTGAGTGAACACTTATTGTAAGAGAGATATTTTATTATTGTAATCATCTCATACAAAGGAGAAAATCCTCAACAACATCAACTATTGATACTCGTCTGCTCATTGCCTAAAAGAAGGATGTTTCGATTCACCCTCTGAAGAATCCGACTGTATTGAGACTTCAATTCGCCCATTTGAAGATCCGATTTAGTGAATTCAAAACTCCCAAGGTGCTTGGGGAGTGGACTAGGTCAAGAGGACCGGACCACTATAAATCTCCTTATATCACTTTCTCCCTTAAACTTTTACTTTCAGCATTTCCTTTTATCTGTTGTGTTTCATTCCGCATTAAAAAGAGTTTTCAAAAAAGTTTTTAAGTTTGCAAAATAACCCATTCAACCTCCCCTTTGGGTTGATTTTGGGACAACAGGTCCCGTTATTAACGAGTCACCAAGATCTCATGTAGTATAATCATTTGGTCCCGTATATGGGTCACCAAGATATCCCATTCATTTGGTAACATTACACGAGTCACCAAGACATCTCATCATATAATCATTTGGTCCCGTATATGGGTCACCAAGATATTCCATTCATTTAGTAATATTACACGAGTTACCAAGATATATCATTCATTTGGCAACATTACACGAGTCACCAATATATCTCATCCTATAATCATTTAGTCCCGTATATGGGTTACCAAGATATCCCATTTCGTACTACATTTTGTTACACTTTTCATTATACTTTTCATAACAATTCTCTTAACACTTTTCATCATATATTTTATAACACTTTCTATTGATCCCATTTATCAACGGGTCACCAAGATGTCACATCAAAACAACGGTAGAGGAAAACTTTGTAAAACATTTGTTAAAAAGTCTTTTCGTGTTTTACAACATTTATACTAAGGTTCCCTACAAGGGAAAAATCATCCAAGATCAATTTAAAGGTAATTAAACCATAATTATTTCCTTTTTAAAACCATTTGAAGAATATGAAGTTTTAATTCAAGTATGTGCAGGTAAAAATGTTTATGCCATGATTTTGAAAAAATCCATATAGTATCATTTAAAGTGTTCAACATTTACATCTACTTTTTAATAAGTTTGGGGGTATGAGGAATTTAATGAAAGTACGTAGCATGAGAAGCACTCACCTAAGGTACATGCTAATCTTAAAAGAATTAGAATGAACTCTGCGATTCGTATGTCAACCTGATTATACAATGTAACGGTGCACAATCAATAAATAAGCTAATAATCGAATTAATTAATCAAACGGTCCCTTCTCCATTTTTATAAGCTTCAATCTATATTTCTGGTGTTAATTAAATCATTAATTAACTTAATTTATCATTTTCATTAATGCCCAAACAGAGTCTAAGCCCTTAAGAATTAATTTCAGAATATTTTCAACACTTTTTGGTGGATGGGTCGACCTAGAGGGTCAATGAGTCGATCTAAAAGTTTTACAGAGGGTTTTGAGTCAACACAGGAGAGCTGCGAGTCGACCCAAAGGCATAAACAGGCATTGTGAGTCGACCCAACGAGGCTGTGAGTCAACCCAAAGGAAGAAAAGCTCGACAGTGGGCTTACTGCCCAAAACGTCTAGATGCTGGTGGATTTCGTCCGGACGAAAAATACTAGTGTCGACCGAAATAGCTTTCCGTAGTGCGTGAGTCGGCCCATCCATCAAGTGAGTCGACCCAAAATTTAATTAACTCACGTTAATTAAAGAATAATTAAAACACATTACAAAATTAAATATAACAGGTAAAGGGACGTTTAGTAGCCTTAGATGCATTTTTACATCATTTAATGGTTTATTCCATTTCATTTTATTCCATATGAGGTTGTGGTGTTTATACTTCATCTCATTACTTAGAGATTAGCTTGGACACCTGATGAGTAGAATTTATACTATTATTTTTCAACTAAATTTCCTATTCCCCAAAAATTATTTATAACTTCTTTTATGCTTAAATGTTTTTCCTATTAAATTTTTATTACAAAAGCCTTTTACAATAAAACTTTTATACAAAAACTCTTTTATAAAACTTTTACTATTTATTTTATGCAAAAATTCAAAAGTAAATATTTTACAAACTCTTTTACATAAGTGTTTCAAAAGAAAAAATATTATTTAAAATTCTTTTCAAAGGATCTGTATATTACTACAAAAACATGGTATTAATGATTTCAAATGTTGAAACAGAGGAAAAATCTATTTTTATGATACGATCATGAGACTATTATTCTTGGGATTTGATAAAATCCAAAGAATATTCTACCCTTATCCCTGGTGGTGACTTTGGCCAGATAAGAAAAATGACCGTATCCACCCGAGTTAACCTTAATTGACTCAACAGTCAAGGAAAATGATCGTATCCACCCGTGTTGACCTGACTGGAATCGCGTAGAGAAAAGACCGGGCACCATCCCGTGGTGACTCTATTTCGATTATTGGATCCAATGGTCATGATGAGACCCAGAGTTTATATATTTGGCACTGTTACTTGTTGTACCCAGTATATCTGTTGTACGTTTATTCCCACTCATGTTGAGCATATCCCTATATCATATTGTTGTTGGCTATATTGTTATATGACTTGAGGAGTTGTGATGTCTATTTTTACAAAGGAAAAATGTGAACATTTTTAAAATGAAAATAAATTGAAAGGAAAAGAGAAAAGGATATTGTGATTACTCATTTTATTTACTGCTGTACCATACCATGTTATTTTATTTATGCACTCTATTTTATCCCTGTTTTAGAACTGTATATTACTATCGTGAATC
>JAUTBS010119691.1:0-12633 GCA_032361285.1 Aequorea victoria | reverse complement strand
GTTGATATGTCTCAGCCTACGCCTCGACTCAACGCCTAAAATTATATCATGAGTCGACCCAAGGGACTTCATGAGTCAACCCAACGTGCTTATCACTCAGTATATTCACAGAGACCAACTGTGAGTCAACCCAAGGCAATGGTGAGTCGACCCAAGCACGTATGAGCTGACATAAAGTAGTCAAAGTCGACCTAAAGCATCAACTTAAGGCAGAGACTCTTGTGAGTCAACCCAGAGACATCATGAGTCGACCAACTAGTAACTATCTGTTAAAGAATCGAGACCACCTCACTATGAGTCGACCCAGAGACATCATGAGCTGACCCATTGGCGACTGACTATTAAAGAACCAAGACCACCTCACTCTGAGTCGACCCACTAGCACAAACTTCTTTCTAAGGCATTTGAGTCGACCCAAGTTCACTAAGAGTCGACCCAAAAGTGCAAAATTAGCAAATTTTAGCACGAATCACAAGAATTTATGGCGGTATCTCAGAGTATTAAATGTCAAGATCTAATCTGCAATTACCATATTAAAGCACGAATTTATATGGGGATTTGTTTTCAAATCAATCCAAAAAAAAAATGACAAATCGTTCACAAATAGATCAAAGATCACACCAATCAATCTTGATTATCAGAACAGTAAGTGTCAAGATCTGATCTACAACGACTATATTCAAGTTTGAATTTGAATGATGAATTGATTACTAATTAGCCCAAAAGAAGACATTGACAAATGAGGATTGCAGATCACGAGAATCACTCCTGAGTATCAAGAACATTAAATTTCAAGATTTATATCAAGATATACTGGAAGCTCATATCTATATAAAGATATGATTATCAGATCTCTCGATAGACCAGACCAGACTAGATCTGATTAGAAAACAAAAGGTGTCAATCCCTCACTCAAAGAGAGAAACCAGAAAAGAAAAGAGAGAAAATATGAATATCAATCATTTAAGATCAAAATTAGATTCTCTCATCTACTATTCAGAAAAGCCCTAGCATCTATTGTTCATCATCTTGCTCCTGGGTTTTCTTCTATGTGGTACAGTGTAAAAATGTACTCCTGTCAAATAGTGTTTTTATCATTGTTTGTGAAACAAATAACCTTCAAAATCATTGTAAAAGTAAGGCTGAGTCACACTGTACTATTCTTTGTGTGTGGTATAGCACACAAAAAGAAAGATCACAAGTGCTCGAAGCTTGAAGGCTTTAGAACGCAGCTTGGCGAGTCTTTGAAAAATGCTTGAAACAATAGATCACAAGTGCTAGAAAATATGTTGCTTTGCAACGTAGCTTGGTGAGTCTTTGTAAGAAGCTAAAGCAAAAATCAGAAGTGCTAAAAACTTGGTGGCTTTGGAATGCAGCTTGGTGATTGTTTGTAAAAGATTTGAAGCACACCCGTAAGTGCTCTCAGATAGTGAAAATTTTTAAGAGAAACTTGAGAAGTGAACGTAGGCTGGAATAGCCGAACCACTATGAAAATAATGGTGTCATCTCTCTCTCTCTCTCTCTCTCTCTCTCTCTTTATCTTCATTTTATATGTTTGTGATTATATATATGTATATATATATTCCTTGATCACCTTATATTATTTAAATAGTTTTTAAACAAAACAATTTTTAAAAATCCTATTTACCCCTCTAGGGTCATTCTTTGAATAATACCTCTCGCTTGATCCGAAGACCGGTCTTTACTTAACCGTTTCTTTTGTTCTTGTCTTAAATTTATCAAAAACAACTTATATAGAACGGGAGTTCAAGAGAGATCATGTAAAAATAAGTAAGAAAATAAAACTCAACCTAAAATTAAGGCTTTCTATGCATACTTACACCTAATTGCATATAAAATGGAGAGATGACAACAAAGCAGTGCAGTTTATACATAAAAAAAATGTTGTTAAAACATAAAATGATGCAGAAAAACTATTGGAAGCCAGTGGTTTTTTAACAGAGGTGGCGCACGCCACCTCTTAATCTAGAGCGCGCCAAATAGACATGGCACACGCCACTTTTGGACACTCTGGAAGTGGCCCGCATCACTATGGCAGAGTGAGCTTGACACTGGGAGGACCAAAAGTGGCTACTATTTTAAGAAAACTGCGTGCTAGTGTGAAAATGTGTTTTTATAGAGGAAGAAAGAATAGAAAAATATGGCAAATCACATAGAATCTTCAACACATAGTCTAAATTCTATGTTTCATGTATTTTTACATAATTTAAGAAGGTTAAGATGCGGTTTAATATGCTTTTCTAAGAAAGAAAAAAACATGCTTAAACAAAAAATGAAAACAGAGTCGGGGAGAATGAGGCCAATGACCTCTTTCTCCCCTTTTACCAAATAGAAAGAAACTAAGATAAAGGAAAAGATGAAGATCAAGGCTTACCGTATACCCCAAACGAAAAAGGAAGTTTCAAACTATCTGATAGCTCCCTTAAAAATGGCGCGTACTATCCTAGGAATCCCTCCGTACAACCTTCGATTCCCCGGAAGGATAGGTTTTTGTTTGTTAATTAGTCCAATCTTTGTCCAGTTTTAACGTCGAATCCCAAATCCAGCAAAAGTTTGAGAGTTTTTTGTTTTGAATTTCTAATTTGGCAGAGTTTTGGTGTTTATGGCTCGAGGTCCTATTTACAGATTTTGGGTAAGAAAGCTACCAAAAGGGAAGAAGCTTCTTCTCAAAGGTGGCGCGTGCCTAGTTGAGGTGGCACGTGTCAGGTTAAGCTGGCTTAGGGTACCTTGCCTTTAGCGTGGCCAAGGGCATAGAAAAAGAGTGGCGCGCGCCAGGTTGGAGAGAAGTGGCTTAGGCTACTTGAAGGTGGCTTAAAGCTTTTGGAGGGTGATGTCGTGCGCCACTTTAAGGTGGCGTGCGCCTGGTGGGGAGGTTACACCGAGGGGTGTTTTTGGCATTTTGGGTATTTTGGGTATTTTAGGTGTTTTAGAGCATTCCTTGGACTCTCAAACTTGCACAAAGCTTCTTTTGACATGGATTATGCATGCACTCATTATCGAAAGTAAACCGAATAAGCCTATGCACGGGTTAGTCAAAATTGGGGTGTCTACAATTGTCTCTCTCTAACAGAACTCTCACTGCAATGCGTGGGGTGAGTGAATGTCAAAGTCTCATAGACAGTCCATTTTAATTAAACTATTTTTAGGCTAGAAGATAAGAAAAACAAAACAAAACGTGCAAAGCAAAACAGTCATGCTTGAGTTACATGCAAACGATGTAGGAATAACAAAGGTTAAAGACCTAGTGGTTACCCTGCAAAGCTATGCAAGAAAAACACGTTTAAGGTTACGGGGACCGAAAACAAAAGAAAACAAACAATTTAAGGTCATAAAGGATCTATTTATTCAGTTTAAGGTCATGTGGGACCATTTGTTATCCTTTTAAGGTCATGAGTGGACCGATTTGGCGTCTTTTAAGGTCCCGACCGGATTGGTTTATCCTTTTTTTATGGTCATGAATGGATCGATTTAGCACTTTTAAGATCCCGACTAGACCAATTTATCCTTTTGAGGTCATGAATGGACCGGGTTAGGTGTAGATTAGCTTTGGGGTCACGACAACAAACACTCGTGGTTGTATATAAAAAGACCATTGAAGCACGTAAAAGTCAAGGACTTTTAGTGGTTGTACCACTATGCACGTATTAACGATCCTACTACAATTCAAGTCTCCTTATGAGACCTTAATCGCTTTGGTTGGATTGAATAGTTAGCGAGATGGGTGAAAGTTAACTTTGGAGTGACAAAAAAAAGGATCGTTGTTGTATATACAAGACCATTAAAGTATGTAAAAATTTTGGACTTTTAGTGGTTGTAGCACTATGCACGTATTAACTGTCCTACTACCATTCGAGTCTCGTCATTAGACGTTAATCGATTCTTTTGAATTGAATAGTTATCGAGATGGGTGAAAGTTAACTTTGGGATCACAAAAACAAAGGCTTATGGTTGTATATAAAAGACCATTGAAGTACATAAAAGTTCCAAACTTTTAGTTAATGTACCACCATGCACGTATTAACGGTCCTACTACCATTCAAGTCCCGTAATGAGACCTTAATCACTTGGTTTCAATCATTCAGGTTGAATAGTTTAATGTCATAAATGGACTAATTTGCTGAGTTTTAGGTCATGAGACAGACCCAATGTACTCAGTTTTAGGTCGTGAGATGGACCCAAGTACTCATTTTTTTAGGTAGTGAGACGGACCGAGAAGGCTCAGTTTTAGGTCATGAGACGGTCCGATTGCTTAGTTTTAAGTCATGAGATAGACCCAAGGTACTCAGTTTTAAGTCGTGAGATGGACCCAAATACTCAATTTTAGGTCGTGAGATGAACCTATGACTCAGGTTTAGGTCATGAGACGGACCTATTGCTCAATTTTAGGTCGTGAGATGGACCCAAATACTCAGTTTTAGGTCATGAGATGGACTTTCTTTGAAACCTTGGGAACGAGAGTGAAGCTTGGCGTGTAGGTAACATGATGATTTCGGTGATCAAAAATGATTTAAAAGTTTCTTTTATCAGAGACGGACCCTGAATTTTGGAATTTCTTTTTTTTTTTTAATTTGAAACTCATAAAATAGCGAACGAAAGATGGACGCTTGCGCCACGTGTTGCTTTCCTGAGCTGGCGTCAACGTAGAAAGAGGTGGCGTGGGTGCCACGTGTCTATTGGACTGACCTGGCACCACGAGGAGGGAAGTGGGCGTGACATGTGATGATTGGTTTGACATGGCATGCCACTAGAAGGGAAGTGACACATGCTTGACGGCTGTAGGAGGAAAGTAGTGCATGCGTGGTGGCTGTGGTGTGCCACTAGGAGGGAAGTGGTGCGCTCTTGGTTTGGTTTAAGGTCGCGGTGGTTCATTTTAGATGACCGTTCACTCGTCTTTCTCTCTCGCCGCACTTTCAACACTCTCCTTCCTCTCAAACCTTTTATTACATCTGATGGCAAAAAATGATGATCAGATGAACAACGGCATGAGCCACGGCCAAGGCGGCGCGGGTCATGAGGCAGACCCTATTCCGACGACTCCAGTTGCTACGGTCCCGATTGACGACACTGTGGACCCCGGCCAACCTTTTAGGACCCCTGTTACGGACTCTTTTTTTAGCACATGAGCTATTTTACAGGGCTCAGTGACTCTCATTCCATTCCTTCACACCACCCGAAGATCTCATAGATGCCATCCCATGTCATGGACGACCTGCTCGCTACTGCCGACACCATCCGAGCTACAGAGGAGGGCAAGCCTTCAGAACGCCGAACCATCGAGGAGTCGACGATGGACAACCTCAGGTTCCATATCCCTTCGGAGGTGTTCTGGCCGCTGAGATGCCAGGGGGTTTTGACCCGGCCCGGTACGATCCCCCGATTCACGCCTTGGAGCCTCTCACGGTCGGTCGCTTCTACTATGACGACAACACCATGGATTCGGCGTTGCTACTTCGTTCTCCTGACATTCATCTCTCAGTGGTGAACCGCCAGGTATGTCATCTTTCTTTTCTATTCCTTTTCTGTTTAAATTTAAACTAAAATATGCCAAAAAACTTTAAAATGATTTATGGATTTAGATGTATGCACATGGTAGGTCCGAAACGTTTGGATAGATGATTTTCGGAACATAACAATAAATAACTTGAACCCTTAAAAGTAAAACAGATCAGAACTTAGAAATTTTGCATTATTAGGTTGAGCCATGTGTTTTTTAATTTATTTTTTGCATATATGTATGTTTTAGTTCTCCGCCGTTGGGTTGCGTGTTAATGCTTCCCGAGGTGGAAATTTTGTTTTTTTCCCTAGAAAAACGTTTTTACATTTTTTATTTATTTAATTTGATTTGTTTTTTTGCCGTTGGGTTGCGTGTCAACGTTTTCCGAGGTGAAAATTTCATTTTTGTCCCTAGGTAAATGCTTTCACATTTTTTTAGGGGAATTTTTATTTACTTAAATTGTTTTGTTTTTCCGCCGTTAGGTTGCGTGTCAGTGCTTCCCAATGTAAAAATTTTATTTTTGTCCCTAGAGAAATATTTTCAAATTTTATTATTATTTTTTTATTTAATTAATTTTTAATTAATTCAAACTTGGGTTGTGTATCAACGTATCCTGAGATGGGTAGGTTTCCCTTCGGTCTGTCTAACTTAGATTACATTTTGCGCGCCTACCTAGGATGGGTAGGTTACTGTGTCCCGGCCATCCGAGGCCTTATGGGTTCCACGCTTCCCGAGTTTGGTAGACATCTGTTCATCCTGACCAACATAGGTTGTGTCGTACGTTTTGTCGAGAGGGAATTAATAACCTTTTTGAACCTAGATAAATATTTTCATATTTTTCTCAGGAAAGTTTTTATTTATTTATTTAATTAATTTTTAATTAATTCAGACTTTGGTTGCGTATCAACGCGTCATGAGGTGGGTAGACTTCCCTTCGGTCTGCCTAGCTTAGGTTACGTTTCACGCGCCTGCCTGCAATGAATAGTCTACTGTGTCCCACCCATTCGAGGCCTTATGGATTCCACGCTTCTCAAGTTGTGTAAACATCCGTTCGTCCTGACCAACTTAGGTTGTGTCCTACATTTTTCCAAAAGAGAATTATTGACCTTTTTGTCCCTAGATAAATATTTTCACATTTTTGTAGGGTAATTTTTTTTTTTTTGATTAAAAATCTAACTTAGGTTGTGTATCAACGTTTCCCGAGATAGATTGACTTTCCTTCGACCTGCCTAACGTAGGCTAGGTTTCGCTCGTCTTTCTAGGATGGGTAGGCTATTGTGTCCAGGCCATCCGAGGCCTTATGGGTTTCACGTTTCTCGAGTTGGGTAGACATCCGTTCGTCTCGACCAACTTAGGTTATATCATACATTTTTTCGAGCGAAATGAATGACCTTTTTGTCCCTAGATAAACGTTTTCACATTTTTCTATATTTTTTTTGTATTATTATATATATTTTTTATTTTTGTTCAACTAGCCAAGTACTTTCACACTTTTCTAGGTTTAATAACTTTTTATTTTTGGGTCACTAGGTTAGTGCTTTCACAATCTCTTAGGTTTATTGACTTTTATTTTTTACCGAAGTTAGGGCCGCTTCCTGCTACCTAACGTGGTGAATTTTTTATTTTTTTGGTCACTAAGTAAACATTTGCACACTTTCTTAGGTTTTATTGAATTGTTTTATCTTTTTGACCAAGCAAGGTTACGCTTCCTGCTACCTAACGTGGTGAATTTTCAACTTTTGGTGACTAGATAAACGTTTTCACATTTTTCTAGGTTTATTGAAATTTTTGTCTTTTTGCTCAAGTTAGGTTGCGTTTCCTGCTACCTGACGTGATGGATTTTCAACTTTTAGTCACAGAGTAAATGTTTTCACGTTTTTTTAGATTTATTGAATTTCCAATTTTTGGTCCAACTTAGGTAGCGTCTCAATGCTTTTTAAGAGATAATTTTCTATTTTTAGGTCACTAGACCAGCGTTTTCACGCTTTTATAGTTTTATTAGATTTTTTATTTTTTTGTCCAAGTTAGGTCGTGTTTCCTGCTACCTAACGTGGTGAATTTATAATTTTTATGGTTTCTTTTTTCTTTTCTTCTTCCCTTTTTTTGGTATGTTTTTTTCTATTCTTTTTTATTTTATCTCACGATTTTTTGTGTTTTTCTTCTTTTTTGCAGACTATCGAGCACTTGCGGTGGTTTAGAGGCTCTTCCCGTATCCTCGAGTGGTGCGAGGTCCTCCCCCCCAATGAGCAGAGCTATTGTGTATGCTTTTGGGTTTGGCATGTTCATCCCCCTCCTCACGAGTACTCATAATGATAGAGTGCTCTTGACGGTCTTTATGGAGAGGTGGTGGGATACTAGTAATACCTTCCACTTCCCATCGTTTGAGGCTACCCTAACTCCTCTAGATTTTGTCATGATTATGCGGATCAGGGTAGGAAGAGATCATATCCCACTCGACCCCATCATAGGCTCATTCCCGGAGGCGCTCACCTACTGGCTCGATAGGGTCCCGCCACAGTCGAACTGCGGACGCATCCAGTATTCATGGCTCATAGAAAGATATAGGGTTCGAGTGCATCAAGCCCCACCACTTTGAGTGGGGTTGCTCGAGTATTCCTGCTCTATCTTTTCGGTGCTTTCCTGTTTACGAACAGGCAAAACACATTTCATATGTACTATCTAGGAGCCATGTACAAACTCCACTGGGTGGCATCCTTCGACTAGGGAGGAGCAGTATTGGCCACATTGTACACAAACATGTGGTCCATGTGTCGAGCCAAGGAGATGTTCGTGATGGGGTACTGGAGGATTTTGGAGGTATGATCTTGATCACACTCTTTGTCCTTTAGTTCATTTGCACTTCATTCCTTATTGACCTAGCCTAACACTTATTCTATTATTTTGTTTTGTTTTGTTTTATTCTTTTCTTATTTAAAGCTCTGGACCTAGGAGTTTCTGGGGCTACCGGGTCCAGGGAGTACTCATCCTAATCCCTAGATAATCCCGTGGGTAGCACGGTGGGGTTGGAGTACCCTGGGGGAGAAGGAGGACGCAAAAGACCTAAATTCCATCGAGACCGCCTATCCTTTGCACAAGTATGTTCAATTTTGAATTCACGCATGTTTGATTCTCTTTTGGTGATTTCGCTTATATGTAGCCCATGCTTGGTTCATTTTCAAGTGAACTGGCAGGTGTGGAAGGGTATGGAGGACAGGGACAATGCTGGTCTAATGAGGAGCCATCAGGCTTCTCAGATGAAGATTCGACTGTAGGGCCTGCTTCATCGGGAGTGGTTCCTAGGCAAGCGGGTAGTTTGGCAGTCATTGAGACTGGACGACTTCCAGGTCCCTCAGCCACCTCCACTGAGTATGAGGTTGACGCACACCATTCGCTTTAAGGATGTCGTCGAGGCGATGTACGGCTTCATGGTTGGGGACTTCCTAGTCGAGGGGGAGTACGCCGTCTTTACTCGCGACTTCCTTATGCGTCCGATGGACATCCAGCCTACAGAGGTGCAGACCGGACAACCCTCGACGTCTCAGGTTCCTCTTATGGTTGGTGGTCGTCCTGCTCCTACTATTGCTGGTGGTGCCGCGACTACTTGAGCTTCCTCAACAATTGTTGGCCCTCACGGTCATACTCCGGGTTAGGCCGCTCCTATCTTCCCACATCTACCTCAGGCAGTGGACATATTTAGGTTTGGGCATCCTTGTCCCATTCCTATTCTCACTCCTATGGTGCAGGAGCTACGCCTTAGCAGCGGGGATGACCAAGTACTTCCTCTTTGACTTTTTTTATTCCCTTCCTTCTTCTAGCCAAATATGTTAGTTCGTCTAACATTTGTCTTTTCTTAGCCTATTTCAGGTTCCTTAGGCTTTTCGCACTTTCATGGAGGACTGACTCACCACCATTACGAGTCTGATGATCCTAGTGAGGCAACAGTCCCAGATGCTTATTGACGCCCACCTGGACCCTCTCCCTCGTGATCCCTTCCTTCACCATTGCCCAGTGAGTATTTTACTCTACTTATTCACTCGTATGCCTTTCTCTCTTCTTTTTTTATTTATTACATATGTACATATATTGATTATACTTATTCTTTCTTTCTCTCCCCCTTTTTTTTATAGCTTTGCTCGGTTAGCCATTCTTTTATTAATAAGACATTATCGTCTTCCCATACTGCCACCCCATCTGCTGTTGGTCCATCGGCAGCTTTTTTTCAGAGATCTAACCTACAGGCTGGGGTTTGGACGCATCGAACTGACAGTGACGATGACTTTGACTTGGGGAATGCCACCACTTCTGCATCCTCTGTCCTGGAGCCTCCTCGTCGCACTCGTCATCGACGTGATTATGATGTCCTATATTTACAGGTTATGTTATGTACAAGAATTACATTTGTACAGGTTATTTACACTCCAGAATTGTGTGTTCTTTTTCAAGATTTCGTTGCATTTTCATATTCATACAAATGTACATGCATAGACGTTAATAGAGAGTAAGGCATAGAGCAAAATGGCTACGTCACTACCTGTAGACTGTGAGTACTAGTGGTGATAACTCAGATTAGGAGGAAAGAAGGGAAACATAATTGCTCTTATTTCCAACAAGGTGGCACGCGCCACCATGGGAAAGGGCGACATGGCGCGCGCTATGAGGGTGTGGCGCATGCTATGGTGAGGTGACGCATGCCAGGTTTAAACTAGGTCCAAGCCAGGTTCAGGTCCCCCAGATTTTCTATATACAGGCTTGCACATCCTTCCTTTAGCAGCCAAGTCTGATTCTATAACATGGCTTCTTTCACTCAAAATTTTCTCTCTTTCAGGGCAGATGAGTTCACTAAGATCGTGCAAACCAATTTTATGAATTTTGATTTGAACATTATTTTCCATTTGAGGGCCGTGAAGGTTGATTGGAATTTTTTGAAGGTATCTACTCAGTTATGGGATCCGGTGGCTCATACTTTCAAACTCGAAGACGAAGAGTTTTGCCCGACCATTGAAGAGTTTGAAGCTATGTAAAACCTGAGGATTTTAACTAATAAATTATTTAATTAAAATAATTTATGAGGAAAATTTAATTTAAATTACTAGATATTCTAAATTCTTAATACACTAACAAATAAAGAATATTTATATTAAAATGTAAAACACAATTAAGAAGGGGAAAATAAATTCAGAATTTTAAAAGACTTCTTTATGGTATTAAAATAATGGTAATAAGATATGATGATAATAACTAAATAGGAATTTATTTTAATGTAAGATAATTTCTAAAATAAAAGAATTTGAATTCTTTAACAGAAGATAATCTCGTAGGGAGGGATTTGTGGGATTCTATCCCATAAATTCCGCTTCTATCCCTTTTTAATCATAATCCCTCCCCAAGAACTCTCTCATTCTCTATACGAACTCTCCATCTCAGTTTCTATCTCTCTGCATCGCAGCACCTCCGCAACCCAGCACCACCGTGAACACCACCGTGCAGCCACCACGACTGGCACCACCGGTGACCCTCGTCATCGCCATCATTGTTGGCCATCTTCTCCCTATTCTCTGGTTAGTGCTCCTTTATATCCTCTGTTATTGAATAAAAGAAACATACATCTGTATATATGTATTTATATATCACTATAATTGTATGAACCAATCGGTTAAAAACTTAACCATTAATGCTCCTAAACACATAGAGAGGCATGAATAGATCACTGTCACATGTATGAAAAAGGAATCGAGATGTATAAAGATGTGTTGATATATATAGTACAGTATATATGTAACCTGTATATATATAACAGAATAGAGACACATTAAAAATACATGATTGTATATATAAACCTTTAGAAATATGATAAAATAAATCATAAATAATGCTAATAAAGAAAGATGGAGGAAAGACCCAAAAACTCTGAAGTTTTAGCGCCATTAATGGCTGCTCCGAAGCTTTGGGCCGACTCACCATGTGGTTGAGTCGACTCATGTTCCTTAGAGACTTGGTTCTTTCCCTCTGGGTTGACTCATGAGCCCTTTGAGTTGACTCATGGTTTCTACTGTGAGTTGAGTCGACTCATGATGCCATTGGGTCGACTCACACCTGTCTTTGGTCTACTGTTATATTGACCCTCTACCTAAAGTCAACTCATGGACCTTTTGAGTCAACTCACTGATGCCTTGTGTGCCCGTGCCATGATCTACAGCCTTGGGTCGACTCACAGGCCTTTGAGTCGACTCAAGTGTGCCTTTAGTGGACTGATGTATCGACCCACCTATCTTGAGTCGACTCAAGGATCTATTGAGTTGACTCACTGTGGCCTGCCTTGCCTATACTGTTACCAGAAACCCTTTGGGTCGACACACAACCTTACTGTGTCAACCCATGACCCTCTGTTGAAGACTTGGGTCGACTCACGGGATCTGTGAGTCAACTCATAGTCGACTGTTAGTGAGATACCGAGACCTTCTTACTTTGAGTCGACACACAGTCTTGCTGTGTCGACTCACAAGCAGTCTATAACACCTTTGGATTGACTCATTGACCATTTGGGTCGACTCACAATACTAAAAATTGCTTAAAATGATTCTATTTTAATCCTAAAGGCTTAGGCATTGTTTGGGGTTTAATTTAATAAGGATCTAAATCATTTAATGATTAAAATAATACCAGAATCAAACCTTAAAACTCATAAATAAGGGAAAGGGTTTGTTTGGTAGCTAGAATTGGTTTGTTTAGCTTATTTATTAATCGTGCCCTATTACAATGCATAATCAGGATGACGTGGATTCTTACATTGCTGGTTTATATCATCCTTGTATTGGATATCAGGTGAGTGGAAATTTATGCTATGTACTTTCAATAAAATCCCTGTACTTCTAAACTATTTTAGCAAAGAAATATATATGCTTCTAAATTCTCTCAAATGCATTGTATTAGCTTTTTTTATAAAATTCACGGTACAAATATTTTACGTGTGAGGTATATAAAATTTTTCTTATCTATTATGGTGCGATCATGTGATATTTATTGGGACCATAAGTAAGTTCAAGGGAAATCCCTCTACGGAGGTGACTCTGGTTGCTAGGGAAAAGACCCGTTTTGAATCACGTGGTGACCCTAGTCGC
>JAUTBS010119580.1:0-12634 GCA_032361285.1 Aequorea victoria | reverse complement strand
GGCTGTGTGTCCTCGTAAGCTAACTTGATGGATAACATGTTGGGCCCGAGTACGTAGTATGACTTTATGTTAATGTTTAAAAAAAAAAATGTCAGGCTTAATTATGGTGAATGTTACTAAGTGTGATGGGTTGAGTATCCATGCTCAGGTTCCGTGCCCGGTGCTCGGGGCAGAGCTTGACAGTTGTGTTATCACCCTTTTGCTTATACTATTGATCTCTTACCATGATTATGTTGAAATATAAAATATTTTGAATGCCCTACTTTTGAACTGTATATTATTATGTATGCTTCCATTCACCGACTTTAGCTGACGTTGTAATTAAACATTTCAGGTAACCAGTGAAGAAGCTTGTTGACAGACTCGGTAGCTTCATGGGATCCAGGCTTAAGACCTCTTAGGATATGCATTTCGCTTCCGCATTGAAACAATAATATTTTGATTATGAGTTGTTTGGAACAACATATTTGATTGTGATATTATGGGCTGTCTGTGTCCCACATTGATTATTATGGATTTTGGTTGATAAATCCCATGCATTTGAATCTGTTAGCATATTATGATTATATTGAATGATTAAGGCTTTTTTGGTTAATTAGGCCAAGGCCTATGATCTATGGGCGGTCACTGCTCTAGAGTTTGGGTGTGACACGACGCCTCTATGTTGTACTACAAGGGCGACCTCAAAGAGAGGTCGTTAGTGATTTAATAGTTTTTTCTTTATTTCTTTTTATAAAACATGGATGAACTTTGCCTTTTGGAGCATTTATGATTAACGAACTTTCTTACCTTTTACTTGCTTTATTTGAATGAATGTCGAATCAAGACATACAAATGACTCAAACAAAAAGAAAGAAAAAGAAACTCTTTACCAAACCTAGATAAAACGGATGCATTCCGGGTTTGACAAATGCAAAAAAAGGGTCAAAAGGTCAGCCCAAGGCCTACGAGGTCGGTTCAACCTTTGGGGCTCAAGCCAGGATGGTTGGGCCGGCCCTCGGGGCCTTTGTGCTGGTTGGCTCACTTTTCTTCGAACTCCCTTGCGTGCAGAACTCCTGAGTTCCTAGGGCTCCTTTAGGCTTTGGATTCTTGCATTTCTACTGTGCACCAAAGCTTATAAGTAGGATCATTCTCTCCTCCTATTCTCTATAACTCTAAGTCTTTCTACCTTTTTGGTGAAAAATGATGAAGAACGGCGTTGAGGATCATCAATTCTAATTTCTTCTCCAGCTACAATTTCACTACATATAGAGCTTGCAAGAGTGATTTGTAGTGATCAAACATCGAAATTCTTTAGTGTTCGTCACTTTTTTGACTCATCTGTGGGCTTGCGTCAAACTTGGACAACATTCATCATTTTTAGCCATTTCCTAGAGTAATTTCATTATGTATGCGGAATTCTACCATGGTTTGTCCCTTTAGATTTTCTCTTTAGGAAATCTTATCAAGGATTTCCCTGCCTGTACTTTGTTGCCCATGATTAAACTTTGTGAGGAAACTGTTTGCCCTAACCTGGTGCTTACCCCAATTGATTTGTAGGACATCGAGGCTTGGGTCTTTTGCTTCGATGATAAGGAATTATGTCCTACCTTTGATGAATTTCAATTTCTGTCTAGGATGGCGTGTGATGATGTTCCTGTGATGTCGCACCCTCTGATTACTGAGTGGATGCTTTTGTGAAATTTTTTCGGAATTAGAGGTTGTGAAGTTTTCCATATAGTGGCCAATGACAAGCTAAGGATTGACTAGCTTCTTGAAAAGTTTACCTTTGAGAAGATGTTGAATGACCGTCAGATGTGCTATATGACCAATGCATTCATTATATGATTTGTGTCTGCCTTCTTATTGCGTCCTTCATGAGGGTGGCCAGATGTACAGGTACTTAATATGGTGTACCAGTTGATGCATGCGCAGAACTTGATCCCTATGGTGCTTGCTGAGACACTGCTAGGCTTAGATATCGTGAAGATCAAGAGAGCTACTGATCTCAATTGTAGTCCCCTACTACTTCAATTACTTCTTAAACTCTTTCAAATTCCATTTTTGATTGCTCTATCACTGCCATATCATATTTTTTGTGCACCAGATGTGGTTCTTTATCATAGGGAGCTTATTTCTCCCTGGAACACTCCTAATTATTGGGTTGAGGACATCCTTAGTCAGACTATCTTTGTCCCTTGTCGCACCGACGCTGCTTGGCTTAAGTGGCTTGACAATGGCTGCGCAATAAAGTGGCGCATCGAGCACTTTTGATGATAGAATTTTGATCAATGATTTGATAGGCCCTGCCATAGTGATCCTTGTATGTATGGGATCTTTTACTTACTATTATTCAGGATGCGTCAGGCACTAGATGGGGTGACGATAGAGGGCTTTTTCTCCTTGGCGACATCCGTGTTATATTCTCACATCAAATTTCTTTAGAGCCTACCAGTGTGCTTGGAGAGTGCGGGGCTTGCTGGAGCCTTGGAAGAACATGATTAGTGAGGAGTCAGATCCTAAAGAGGAACATGGATGGGAAATGAGGCCCAAAGATAGGGAGGTTATGACCGTGGCTAAGCCCAATCTCGAGGAAGGGACCAGCGAGGAGTCTGATCCTAAAGAAGACATTTAAAGACAACAACACATTTTTTTTCACTTTCGCCGCTATGCCTTAGAAGGATGATGTTCTCTTTTCAGATTATTTTTATTGTAATTTGAAAGTTTGAGAGACATGCCCATCTCTTTATGAATAAAATTCATCAACAATAAATTTGAGCATTGAATGACACTTTTTGTCAAGTTTTGAATTAGTCACACTTTATCTTTAAGCTCACATTTTACTTAGTCTTATGGTCTAAGTATTCAAAGAGTTTCTCGGATAATTCTGACTTAGCGTATGTTGTTCTTGAAACACAATCTTTGATTTTCCTTCACTGGAAACACTTTGATCCTTAGTCCAATTTCGTAAATAATTGCTTTATAGATGTTAGGGTGTCCCTAATGTTTAACAACTTTAGGACTTTGAAAACCTCAAAATGCCCTTAGTGTCGAGGGGCCTTGGAATCTTATTTTCCAAAGAATGCTTCAAAAATGCCACTAGTGTAGAGGGGTTAGGAACTTTATAGGACCTTCCTTGAATAGTTATTCAAAATGCCCCTAGTGTCGAGGGGCCCATCGAGGAAATTTCACTTTTTGAGTGGGCAAAACAACTAAAGGAATAGGATGAAAGTGGCCAGGTCCCAAGGTGAGGCTACCTACGTATCCCCAAATGGGGATCAAGCCTTAAAAAGTTCAGTAATTGTTTACTCGGGTATTTTCTTCTTCTTTTAACGTTCTAACTTTTGCCCAGATCGCCCTTTATGGTTTCTAACCTAACGAGTTTTCTTCTTTCATTTTTCATACCCTAACTTTTGTCTAGGCTATCATCGTGAGTTTTTTACCTAGCAGGCTTTTCTCTTTTCTTTTGCACCCAGATTTTTCCCTATACCATTTTTTGATCTAGCGGATTCTCTCAAGGGTGGTATCTCTTTAGTTGGTCTACGTTGGTAGGTTCCATGAACTTTCTGCCATCCAAATCCATTAATCGCGCTCATCCACTACTTAAAAGATTCTTGACTCCTAGGTGCCCGCCCAGTTTGGCTTGAACTTGTGTGGGGTCATGTACCGGGGCTCGAATTTCTTTTAGGACTAATTCCCCTTCTTTTAAATCTTGTGCCTTGACTTTCTTATTGAATGCTCTTGCCACTCTTCTTTGGTAGACTTGGGTGTGGGAGCTTGTAGCCTTTTCTCATCCATCAAGGCTAGTTCTTCGTACCTCCCATGCAACCATTCAGCCTCGGCTACTTTGCATTCGATTATGATCCATAGGGATGGTACATCTATCTCGATCAGGAGGACTGGCTCCATTTCATAAACTAATAAGTATGGAGTTACCCTTGTGGAAGTGCGGTAGCCCCATAAAGTGAAAGGTACCTTGTTGAGCCAATCTCGGCTCTTGTCTATCATATTTTGTAGAATATTCTTGAGGTTCTTGTTTGTAACTTCGACAGCCCCATTGGTCTGAGGGCAATAAGATGATGAGTTATGGTGTGTGATCTTGTACTCATTAAGTAGATCCAGAACTTTTCCTCTGAAGTGCGACATGTTATTTGAGGTGATATCGTATGGAACCCTATAATGGAAAATGATGTTATTTCGTATGAATTTGGTTACTTGTGTAGATTTTAGCATGGTGTACGATGTGCCTTCTACCCATTTTGTAAAATAATTGATGGCCACAAGTATGAACTCACGTCCATAGGAGGCCTTCGGCGATACTTCTTCTATTATGTTAATTTCCCAAACTAAAAATGGCCATAGTGTAGTCATGCTATATAGCTTATTTGGCAGGACGTGCATAAGATTGGCATAAATCTGGCATTTATGACATCTTCTGACGAACTCATTGCAGTCGAACTCCATGCTAGTCCAATAGTACCCTTGTCTAAGAATCTTCTTGGCTAGCATGTGTCCACTCATGTGTGATCTGCAAACTCCGGCATGATGTCTTTCATTATCCTTAATCCTTATTTCTTATCGACGTATAGTTGTAGTATACCACCATAGGATCTTCTTTGCAGATATTATGTGCAGATCTTCTTCATATAATACGAACTGAGCTGATAATCATCGAATTGCTCTCTTATCTTTCTCATTAGCTCCCTTGGGGTAAACTCCTTTCTTAATGTAGTTCCTTATATTGGTATACCATGGTAGATCCTTATTTTCTTCATCTAGAGTGGCTATGGTAGTATAACTTGGCTGGTTCTTTTGTTTGCTTAATAATGGCCTAACCTTGATGCCCATCGGTATCTCTATCATGGAGGCCAACGTGGCTAATACATCCACAAATCTATTATGCTCTCTCAGGATATGAGTAAATATGACTACGTTAAGCTGAGCCGTCAGATGCCGGAGCTTGTCGTGGAACGATTTTAGCTTTTGTTCCTTGACTTTTCATTCGCCGGTTGACTGTGAAATCACTAGGGCTAAATCTCTACTGATGGCAAAGTCTTTCACTCCTAGTCCTAATGCTACTTCCATCCTAGAGATGCAGGCCTCATACTCAGCTCCATTATTAGTGACTTCAAAGTTTAACTTGAAGGCCATGGGTACATGAGAATCATCCCGTGCGACTAATAAGATCGTAATGCCATACCCGTTCTGATTGGTTACCCCATCAAAGTGCATCTCCCATGTTGTATTTTCAGCTTGCATTATTTCCTTATCTGAGAATTTGAATTCCATGTCGTTTGGTCCTTCGACAGGGTTATCTACTAGAAATTTAACTACGGCTCATTCTATTACGGACTTCTTGGTGATGAACTTGATGTCGAACTCTGACCGTAGTAATAACCATCAGGGCATCCTTCATACTAAAACTGGCTTGTCAAATAGGTATTTGATAGTGTCCATGCAAGAGACCATGTTTACAGAGTATGATAACATATAGTGCCTTAGATATTTAATGACCCATACGAGTGCCCAACACATCTTTTCTAAAGGTATGTAATTCAATTCATATCCGATCATCTTTTTACTCTGGTAGTATATCGGGTTCTCTACAGCCGCATTATCCTCTTGTGCTAGCATACATCCCATAGAGGTTTCCATTACTATTAGGTGTAATATCATACCTCTTCCCTCCCTAGGGGTGACAATATTTGTGGGCTCCTCATACAATCTTTGATGCGTTGGAAGGTCCTCTGGCAGTCCTCGTTCCATTTGAATTTCTTCCCTTTCTTGAGTAGTCTAAATAGGGGTTCACAAGTGTTTGTCAATTTCAAGATGAACTGACTAATGTATTTGATTCTCCCTAGGAATCCCCTCACCTCCTTCCCTATTTTTGGTGTGGGCATCTCTAGAATTGCCTTGATTTTTTATGTATCTACCTTGATTCCTCTTTGAGTGATCATCAACCCTAATAGCTTTCCCGCAGTTACTCCAAACGTGCATTTCCATGGGTTTAATCTCATTTTGAATTTTTTGATCCTTTTGAAAAATGTTTCTAGGGCTATGATGTGCCCTGGCCTCACTTTTGATTTTACAATCATGTCATCCACATACACTTCTACTTCCCTATGAATCATGTCATGTAGTAGAGTGGTCTTTGTTCTTTGGGAGGTCACTCCAACATTCTTGAGTCAAAATGTCATAACTCTATAGCAATATGTTCTCCATTGAGTGGTGAAAGTGGTCTTATCCCTATCTTCTGGTGCCATCAAGATTTGGTTGTAGCTTGAGAATCCATCCATGAATGATAAAAGGGTTTGTCTTGCAGCGTTACCGACTAGGATCTCTATGTGCGACAACGGAAAGTTATCTTTAGAACTAGCCTTATTTAAATCTCAAAAATCTACACAGACTCAAATTCTTCCGTCCTTCTTAAGTACTAACACTCTGTTGACTACCCATTGGGGGTATTTCGTTACTACGAGGAATCCTGCCTCGAGCTGTCTGGTGATTTCATTATTTATCTTTAGCAACCAGTCAAGCTTAACTCTACGCAGCTTTTGTTTTACGAGTTTGACTTCGAGATACAAAGAAATGCGGTGCTGAACAATCTCAGGGTCAATTCCAGGCATATCCTCGGATGACCAGGAAAAAATATCTTTGTATTCTTTAAGAAATTCAACATTTCTTCACGTTTTTTTTAAGTTAAAGTAGAGCCAATTTGAACTTGCCTAGGATTTTGTTCATTACCTAGATTTATTGTAATGATTTCTTCCATAATGTGCTGAACACGTCTCTCTTCTTTGAATTCAATCATATCTTTTATATTTTTTGGAATTTCTTTATCAGTTTCATCTAAGTTATCTGGATCCATGCATTCTATCTGAGGCATAGCGAGGTAAGTGAAATTCTCTTGCATTTTATTACCAAAATTGGAAATTACAAATGAAGGCTTTGTAGAAATAGAAAGACGAGTCATACATTTGACTAATGAACCGGTCTTTGCCATAGACTCAAAACTTGGCTCACTAGATGCAGGCTCATCACTTGAATCCTTACTAGGATCTGACTCGGATGATTCCAAAGTCATCTTGACAAAAGTTTTAAAATTCCAGTTATTTAGCTTTCCTCTAACATTCGTGAATACTTGCATGCCTGCCACGGTTTTCTGAAAGCTTTCCATCATTTCCACCATGTCTTTCACTGTTGGTTGTAGAGCCATTGGGATTGCCTCTTCATCAGAACTTCTCTCTAGCTTGTTGTTAGCTGGATCATGGACTCATAAGGACTCGACTGACTTGGATTTCATTTGACGCACAATCTGAAGGTTATAGGAGCGAAGAAGGGAATTCCTTTTAGATATTTTAATTACACATTTTTTTGAAAATTAGTCGAATCACTACGACTCTCTTGCATGTAGCCCACACATGTGGTTAGAACACTCAAAACAAACAATCCTACGTAAAGACTAGCAAATCACATGCAAGCATTGATTCAGTTCATGACTTAATCTGAGTTTATGTCGTAATTCAAGAGTTCTATGAATATTCTATACGTACCTAAAGGCTTTTTGGGTGGCCATTTTGGTCATCCCACAAGAAAAGGTTTCAGGGTATGTTGTCCATTTCATGGTGTGCACGCGCACTTGTTTTGATAATTGTATGCTTACATCTTTTTGGTATACCTCAAATGAGGGTACGTGACTTGACAGGTGGCTACTTTCCAAGAGGTTTCTCTTTAGGTTTGACTCTAAGAGACTTCAAGGTCAGAAAGTCGATTCTTCTAAAATGTAAAAAAACATGAATGAACTTAAAGGAGAACCAATAGCGCTTTGAATTCTAGCCCTCTCACCTAGTCCTGAGCGAAGTCATCATCAGTAGGTACCCTCCTCTTATTATTCCAAGAATGACATTATAGCGGGGGTGAATAGGGTCTTTTAAAAATCTTTGTATTTTTAAAAAAGTTTAAACAACTAAAAAGTAACCAAACAATATATACATATAAGCACAAATAGATAATATAGAGATGAAGAGATAAATTGATATGACACCGTAGATTTTATAGTGGTTCGGCTATCGTAGCCTACGTCCACTCCTCAAGCTACTCTTAAGATTTTTCAACTATCGATAAGCATTTATGGGTGTGCTTCAAACTTTTTACAAAGATTCACCAAGCTATGTTTCAAAGCCTCCAAGCTTCTTGCACTTGTGATATTCCCCATTGTGTGCTATACCACTCACAAAGAACAGTCAAGGGTGACTCACCCCTACTTTTACAATGATCTTATAGTAGTTTGATGTAAAAATACTAATCAGAAACTCTCTCAAAAGAGTAGATATTATAATAGATCTCACAGAAGAAAAAATCAGAATCAAAATGATGAACACTGACTGATAGGGTTTTTCTTTTGGAATGGCAGATCAGAATTTTCAAGTGATTGATCTGGTGTGAATGATTTTCAAATAATCCCTCTTGTTCTCTTCGTATCCCAACGTTTATCAAAGTATTTCAGTGTATCTTCATTGTTCCGAATGCCCCTTTAAATAATTTTGAGTTTCAACAATTTCGTTGCAGTCAAAGATACCCAATTTGAAATTTTGAAATCACAATAGTATTTTTCTTGATTCACACAGTGATTCTTGGTGATCTCATTTTGGAATGATTTGTAATTATCTCCATATATAAAAACGATCTTCATTGTAGCCGTTGTAATTCAAACATTCATGAATTTACTCTGAAAGCATAGCAGTTCTTCGCGAGATTCGCGCAAAAAATGCCTAAAATTGCACCATTGGGTCGACTCATAGTGAGGCTGGGTCGACTCAATGTCCTTAGAATCTAGATTCTTCTTCCATGGGTTGACTCATGTTGATGCTTGGGTCGACTCACAATGGTAGTGTCTTAATTTTTATTGTAGGCTTTCGGTTAGGTCGACTCATGTGAGATCTGGGCCGACTCACAGTGACTTCTTCCTTTGAGCTAATGTCGTGGATCGACTGTATTGTATTTGTCTCAGCTCATACTCACCTTGGGTTGACTGATGCTTGACTTGGGTCGACTCATGAATGCTGCAGAGTAAAGTCCCAAGAGGTATGCAGCTTGGGTCGACTTATAGGTTCTCTTGGGTCGACTCATGGTCACTTGGATCGACTCATGAGCTTCTTTGGGTTGACTCATGGTCACTTTGATCGACTCATGAGCTTCTTTGGGTCGACTCATGGTCGCCTGTTTTCTATTTTTGCAGAGAATGCGGAGGGTGTGCATGTTTGGGTCGACTCATGAATGACTTTGGGTTGACACGAATCTTGAACTTTTCCTGAAAATATTCTGTCTTGATTCTGAGATAAAGCCTTGTTTGGGAGCTGTATTAATGATTCTTAGTACTTGATTTAGTTCTTAAATTAACTCCAAAATTTATTAAATATAAGGTAAACCCCAATCGTGGGTGTTAACCATAGATAACCATTTAAAACCAATAAAACATAGATTGATTTATAAACTTCTATAAAAAGATATTCAAAACGATCTTAACTTATTAAGGATTTATTTGTTATCATTAAAATTAATAAACAATTTATTTAAACCTTGGGGCTAACAATCTCCTCCTTTTTTATGATGACAAACAATTTAAGAAAAACTTTTGATAGGATAAACTATATATTTTGAAATGCTCCCCCGAAAGAGGTGCTTCCTTTTTCAAAGAGAGATTTTCAAAATTTTAAATCAATCTTCTAAACGACATTCATTCATACATAAGCAACTCAAAACAATTCAACCAATCATCAAATACATAAACAATCATTCTTATGCTCAAACAATTGATCTAAGCTACTGTCAAGCTAGTTAGGCCTTTATTTCTCCATTTTTCTTTATTTTTTCCCCTTTGTCATCTCAAAAAATGAAAGATATGCATACGTAATAGAAATAAGAGACAACATTCATTCAAGAAACATAAGGTACAAGATCATATCATAAGGAAAATTGTGATGATATTACAAGAATTTTGTGAAATATTTACAGTCATCCAAAAATGTATGTTCATTTGAGGGCAGCCCACAGGAAAAGAAACTGAAAAGATAAGAAGGAAGACAAAAATAGAAAATTTAGAAGAATTCATCATCTATTTGTTTCTTCCATTGTGCCTTCTTTTCAGCTGCGGTTTCTCCTTTTTCTTTAGTTTTCCACTTGTAGACAACGTCTTCCTTTTGCTTGAGTTCGTCCAAGAGGTCAAAGAAATATAGTTTTGATTTCTTTGGCTATTTGGAATGTGTCATCTTCTCCTTTTCTTTACCCGTTACCCTTTCATTTCTTGTAGAAGTTACAGATTTGAACTGTTGGGCTAAGATCTTCTCAATATCAATCCCTTTAGCTGGAGCTACTTCCATATTTCTATTTTCTCAGTGTTTACGCTCAGCTTTCTCAGCAGGGGTTTCCAAATGGATTTTGACCCATTCCATGAACTCTTGGACTTTGCGGAGGACTTCATTTATTTTACCTGCAGTACCTCGATCATACTCATAGCATACGCTATTGATAAAGAGGTTGCTTGCAATTAGAAAGTCCTTCATGCTCGTTTTCATATACTGACCAATGTTGTTGCCTACCATGGAAGCAAGATCTATCCATTCGTTAAGGTCAGTTAAAATCTTGTTCAACCAGAGTTGTTCACAAACTATGTACTCCTAATGTTCTTGGAATTTTTCAATGTGAAACTCATAGTGATTCATTCTCTCGTGCAGTTTCTTTATTTCTTGATTGGAGGCGGTGTTGATTTCAATAAGGTGGGCCAGCTAGGCCTTTATCTCCTCTAAAGTAGAGGGAGAAATGTTGGACTGTGAGAAGCTGGTGGGTGGAGCTTGTGTGGAGGAAGGATGGATGTGAGGTTCTTGAGAAGAATGGAATCTTGTAGTTGATTTGTGCAGGGTTGGGCTTGTGGTTGATATATGCAGGATAGGTCTGGTAGATGATCTATGGAAGGAAGAGGGGATAGAATGGTGGGTTGGGTTGGATTTTGTTCTTGGGATGAATTTGGGCGTTAAGCGTCATCTTGTTTAACCCATTGGCCCTCAATCTTAACAAGTAGCATCCTTTTCAGGGTGGACTTATTGTACATGTGGGTAGGGTAAAAAAGTATGGACAAGGCATCTTTTAGGTTTACTTTAAATAATCTAAAAATTTTAGTTAAAAGCATGCCATGGGGAAGAATATTCATTTTGGTTTGAGCAGCTTTCCACATGTCAGAGATAATTAGGTGGCCAAGGTCTATGTGTTCCTTATGGATGATACACCACATCACTATTAATTGAATAAATGTGACATCCCCAAATTTTCCTCCATGGGGTAAAATCACATGGTTCACCATGTGGTGGAGCAGTCTGTATTCTGGGAGTAAGAGGTTGGCATCAAAAACTTTATCAAGGTTTATATCTTCTCGACCAGTGAGTAAAGAAATAAATTCCTCAAGAGGAATGTCAGGGTAGTTGTGTCTTCTTTTGGTGCAGTCTAACAGGTGTGTGCCACTTGGGGCTTCAATAAGTTTGTTAACTAGTTGGTCCCCAAACACTAGGCCTTTTCCCTTAACCCAACTACTGACGAATAGCGCTTCATTACCCACAGATACATTTATATGGGCATAGACAATTCTACACAAATATGGTATACAGGTTCTTTAATGGTGGCAAATTTATACCAACCCATATCTGTGAACCAAGCCCTAAAGTACAGTTCAGTTATGTCAAAGAACTGAAAATCTATGCACCGTCCATTAAGGACTTGTATAGACTTAAAATATTTTTCATACTTATCTTGGATTTATTGGTTCAGATATTGAAGTACAGCCGATGAAGGACCCTTACCCTTTTTTCTTTTCTTTTTTATGCCAGATGCTTCACATTGATCAATTCTTATCCTTTTGGAGGTGGTTGATAGATTAGAAGGATCCATTTAGAATCAGATTGATGAGGCAATGAGCGCAGAAAACTGAGTCTTTTGAAGAACTAGGGTTTATTGTGAGGGATGCAAGGCATCGAGAGAGATAGACAGAGAGATTAGGGTTATAAAAGACGAAATCCAAGAGAAGATTCAAGGATTTTGAGAAGAATAAGGAGGCACCGTTGTATCAACTCACGAATGAGAGAGAGAGAGGGAAGATTTTGAGTGTTTAAACGAATGGGCCACCACATAACACAATAATTATTTATATACTCTTATGCTGAGTCGACTCATAAAAGTTTTGAGTTGACCTAAATTCATTTTTATGGATTCGACAAAGAAAAGGTGCTACTTGAGTCGACTCATAAGCCTTTGTAAGTCGACCCAACTGCCTTCATCTCTTGAGCAAAATAGTGATATGAGTCGAATCATACTTCTTCGTGAGTCGACCCATCAACGTCCAATGCTTAGGCCAACAGAGTCCAGAGTCAACTCATACTATCTGTGAGTCAACCCATGTGCTACAAAAAATAGAATTATCAGAAATGATCATATTTTTTATAGATTTAACATAGCTAATTCACCTTTAATGTAATTAAATCTTTCTTTATTTAAGGGTTTGGAAAATATATCTGCTAGTTTATGTTCCGTACTTATAAATTCTAATAAAATATCTTCTTTTTGCACATGGTCTCTAATGAAATGGTGTCTTATTTCTATGTGCTTAGTT
>JAUTBS010119469.1:0-12635 GCA_032361285.1 Aequorea victoria | reverse complement strand
CCCAGAGGGTAATTAAACCTACTCGGAGTGGTGTGACGTCATCTTTTCACCTCTTAATCTAATACGAAAGATTGTCCAACATATTTTAAACCATCACATAAGCTTCCACTAAACAACTCCTAAGGAAAACTCTAATGCATACATACATCCCCAACATCATGTAACCAGCAAAAAAACTCAACTCTAACTATATACAAAAATCTGATAATCATCTATACAACATACATGAGCAAAACCCAAGAAGACTGTACTACAAAGTCTTCTCCTCACAACTGATCCTCCACCTGGCACTATAGACCGAGTTCTACCCTAACTTGTAATCTACAACCACAAAGGTTACAGGAGAATAGACTTAACATCATAATAAAAAACGTACAAAAGCAGGGTATAATTATGCATGTCTTCATATAAGACAACCATTTTTATTAAAATAAACCATGCACGAGAAACACACTCCAAGTTTGGCTCACTAGCCAACACATATGGTTTACCAAAAACCTTCATACTTTTACACACGGTCTAATGACCACATAAAAGGTTTCAACACACTTTTAAATCTTTTTTATACGCACACACACGGCCCTACGGCCACACTTTCATGATATGTAAAACATACATTCACACATGCAACCCGGCCCAACGGCACCATAACACAATAATGTAAATACATCCTTGGCCTTACGGCTCAGCATGGCTCAAAAGCCCAACACATAAAATACTTAATAGCAATACTATAGTGCTCACTAGCACACACACGCTAACATACACACACACACACGCACGCACTCCTAATGGCCAAGTAGTCGTTTAACCCTACGACCAAGAGTTCCAACTGTATCGTAACCTCACTACAACGTTTATATGATAACTAACGTGTAGAAGGGCCACTTATTATGTCGCCAGTGGTAGGCGCAACTTTACCCACAACTCGGGTAATTCACACTTGAGAAAATCGCCTTAAAAGGCCACACTTGTGGACGAGCCACCACACACCCATTATAGGCAATGCCACTATACCTATTATACCCTCTACGCACTTGGGGCTCGGGATGGTTATCTGTAATAACTTGGCACGCTCCGACAAAATAACCCATGATATAGAAAATATCTCTACACACACGCACATGCAACTCATGCTCATATCTTTATAAGAGAACTACTTTTCTACCCACACAAGAAATGCATGCTCACACTCTTTATAAGAAAAGAGAAATATAAACATTTTAAAAATACGAGCCATCCATGCTCATACACCCTTTACATAAAACATCATACAATATGATGATAAAAACATAATGCCAAGCATACAACAAATCATGCTCATCAATGTATGTAAAATGTTTTATAACAAGCTAATCACTATGGATAGGCTAGCCACTCTCACCTGATATCCGCATCATAAGAATCACCTCATAAGACTGAAGACGATGCTCCACCGTCCATGGCCATCATCCAGGACCTAGATACAACACAACTCATGAATGAGTATAACCTCACAACTCATATGCAACCTATGATCCTATTTCTTAGACTCCATGATCAACCCACGACCCACCGTTCCACTTGGGACACCATAACTTTTATTTATTTAAGGTTTTCCATCCTACTACACTTGATAAATCTATTTTATCATCTTAAACCTTTATAATTAATTTTGCTAAGATTTTGGGGGTTAGATACGAATATTATCAACAACTTTCATGAAGAAACCTAGGGTCAAAATGGTCTACAACTCCTCCAAAACACTGCTGGAACATAATAGTTTTCTTCATCTGAGTCGACTCAAACCCTCATTGAGTCGACTCACAGGGCTTGGGTTGACACACTCTTCCTTCGGGTTGACTCAAAAGGCTTGCTAGGGAGGTTTGGGTCGATACCAAGGCTGAGACAACTCGGCTCACGCATGCTGGCAGGGGCTGAGTCGACACATCCCACACTTGGGTCGACTCAACATCATAGAAACAGGGCTTGGGTCGAAGCAAAGGTCATCACACATCAACTCACGCGCGCGCTGGGCGCCAACAGGGGTCGACACAAACACCACTTGGGTCGACACACATGTAGGGGCTAAGGTTGGATCGACACATATCACACCTGGATCGACTCAACTCCCCGCTTGTGAAAACTATCGAGAGCTATCAGGTCGTGAGTCGACATGCCAACACTTGGGTCGACTTAACTCCCAGCCTGAAAAAACAACAGAGACTAAAAATGTCTTGAGTCGACACCGCATACGCTAAGGGTTGACTCACACCGTCGACTGTTAAGACTCCTGAGGCTCAACCCTCATTGTGTCGACTCACACTCCAAATTGGTCGACTCAAACTTCGAAAAATAGGCATGCTCTATTTTTACCACAGGTCTGCTCTAAGGCCTCATTTAGGGGAAAAAGGTGTTTTGAGGTCCAACACTCTTAAGATACACCACAATCATCCTCTTCCTCCCTCAAACCCCAAACATAACCCACTCTACAACCTCTAAAAGGTCACCTATTAAGGTTATTACCACATTAAACTCCATATTTTTCTCCATTGATGAACTCTAAGATGGATTTAAAGAGAAACCATCCAAATGCATGAACTACCAAACCCAACACACAACAGGGGTTTTCCTTCCCCAACCAAGAAGAAATAGAAACCTTACCTTCCAAGAAAGATCCTAGATCGAGCTCCTTTGTCCATCAATTTCTTCTCACCGGGTCTTGAACATCTGAGACTCACCTTCAAAGGTACTGGGATATCTTCTATGGCTCCACAGATCTCTTTCTCCTCTCTCAGAATAGGTGTGAGGTCTTTCCTCACTCTCCACCTCTCTATCATCTTCCCTCTATGGATCTCCTCACCCTTCTTCTCCATTCCATGAGTTTCCCCCTCTCGTCTTCTCCGTTTCTCTCATTCTCTCTTAAGAATGCAGGTAAGCTTCGGGAGCACAACCATTGAGACCCTTCCCATCAGATAGACGTTGCATCAGGTGTGATGGGATAACTCAAGACATGGGGGTTTAATCTCCTACAATCACCTTCTATTGTAATTATTCCAATCATCCATCTTAACCATCCAAAAACCTCCTGATATAAGATTAAACCACCTTTGAAATAAAAAGGCATTTTAGTCCCTCTTGACTTATAAATTAAGATTCAATCCTTACTAATATTTCTAATTAATAAATTAATTGGGCCCTTTTTATATTTGTGTTATTAATCTTTTAATATTTTCTTTTAAAATTATGGAATGTTACAGCTTTGATCTGAAAGAACAAATCGAAGCACTGATCCAGAGGAGAAGACTGGGTAGATTTCTAGTAGGTTGATAAAATAGAGAAGAGTCGAGACATCAGCAAGACACACATCCGCCAGCCGATAGAGATAGAGATGTGGATCTTGTCGGAGATGTCAGAGTCATTTCCAGTGGACTCGCTAGCGGATGAGAGAGTAGCTCGTCTAAAAGGGTTCATTCCAGAAGGCTGAGGATTGAGTGGTTACACGAGATGTATATGGCTAACCACCTGAACAAAACTGTCAAGACAAATGAAGGTATAACTTTCTCAAACTTTGATGCTCAGGGGGTGCAACAGCCTCACGATGATCCTTTAGTCTTCACCATGGTCATTATAAACTACAAGGTACGTAGAATCCTGGTCCATAATGGCAGTTCAACTGATATACTATTCTTGAATGCCTTTGATCAACTAAAGATAGTTTGAGAAAAGCTATACCCAATAAAGTCACATATGGTAGGATTTACTGGAGAAAAGGTTCAGTCCCTAGGGTCGATCGAGTTGCCTCTCACAATTGGCTTTAACCCCAAATAGACGAACAAAATGATCAAATTTTTGGTGGTAGATTGCCCATCAGCCTACAATGTGATCTTTAGGAGAACATCCCTTAACCGGCTAAGGGCAATCACATCAATCTACCATCTCATGATCAAGTACCCGAACGAGCATAGAGTGGAAGAGCTTCGAGTAGATCAGATAATGGCCAGGGAATACTATGCCACATTTCTAAAAGAGCAAAAACTAAAAAAGACGATGACTCTAGACACTACTAAGGTCAGAGATGAAGAGTTCATTCAAAGAGGAGAGCCAGTGCAAGAGCTGATCAGAATAAGCATAGATAAGAGTCAATCTGATCGAGAAGTTCAAATCGGGTCAGCCTTACCTTCTGAACTCCAGGCAAAGCTGGTTCAATTATTGAAGAACCATCGATCCATTTTTGCGTGGACACATGAGGATATGCTAGGGATCATCCCAGAGGTGATCTCGCACCACCTATGCGTTAATCGACTCTACAAGCCAGTCAAGAAGAAACAAAGGATCTTTACCAAGGAAAGAAATAATGCCATTGTAGCCGAAGTCAACAAGATGCTAAAAGTAGGGTTCATTCAGGAGGTACGCTATCTTGAATGGCTAGCTAATGTGGTCTTGGTGAAGAAATCAAAAGGATAAATGGAGAATGTGTGTAGACTTCACAGACCTAAATAAGACTTTCCCCAAAGAAAACTATTCCCTCTCCAGAATTGATCAGTTGGTGGACTCAATCAGTGGTCATGAGTTTCTCAGCTTCATGAATGCATTCTTGTGATATAATCACATCCTCATGGACAAAGTCGATCAGGAGAAGTCATATTTTATCCCTGGTTGAGGGATCTACTACTATAAGGTGATGTCTTTCTGTCTGAAGAAAGCAGGGGAAACTTACCAATGCCTGGTTAATCTCATGTTCAAACGACAAACTGGTCAAAATGTAAATGTGTATATCGACGATATGCTAACCAATAACAGGAAAGCCAATGATCATCATGCAAACCTCAAGGAGACTTCCCAGGTAGTGCATAACTTTAATATGAAGTTAAATCTGGCTAAATATACATTCGGTGTATCATGAGGGAAGTTTCTTGAGTTTATGGTCATCCAGCGAGGCATCAAAACTAATCTAGAGAAAGTCAGTGCAGTCCTGGAGATGCAATCCCCCAAAATAATACAAAAAGTTCAGAAGCTGATTGGATGATTGACAACCTTGAATTGGTTCATTTCAAAGGCAATCGACCGCTGCATGCCATTTCTCAATGTCTTGAAGAAAGTATTCGATTAGATTGAAGGCTGTGAGCAAGCCTTCACGGATCTAAAAGTGTACTTGGCGTCCCTACCACTGTTATCCGAAACAGTGCCCAGAGAGAAACTTTTCCTCTACCTCGTACTCTCTAAAATAGCAGTTAATTCAACCCTCATGCAAGACGATGCAGGAATTTAGAGACTTGTCTACTATGTTAGTTGAGCATTCAGAAGAGCAAAATCCAGAGATGTGAGGGTTAAGAAGCTAGTCTTTGCTCTAATCACATCGATAAGACGACTGCGCCCTTACTTATAGGCCCACATTATAGTCGTCTTAACTGACTAGCCATTGAGGCATGTATTACAAAGGCCAGACACCTTTGGATGGTTGGCCCAGTGGTTAGTGGAGCTGGGAAAATTTGACATTCAGTATTGACCATGACCATCCATAACTGGATAAGAGTAGTTGACTTCTTGGCAGAATTCACAATGATATAACCCATCCACTTGCAGCAACAATTGAATCACTAGGAGGTCGCGGTCCAACAAGAGGCTGAGATTGACTTTCGTGAGGGATATATATGGATAATCAACATCGATGGGTCCACGAATCAGTCAGCCAATGATGTTGGCCTGGTTCTCATCTCTTCTCAAGGTGAAGTACTAGAATATCCATGCGCTTTGGATTCCGACCATCAACAATGAGGCAGAACACAAAGCAGTCATAGCTAGACTTAAGCTGGCATAAGAAATGGGCACGAAGCATGTCAAACATTTTAGCGACTCCCAATTGATGGTTGGCCAAGTAAGGGGGAATTTTGATGCTCGAGAAGAGTGAATGAAGGCTTACAGAGATATTATAGAAGAGCTTAGGGTCAGGTTTGAAAAGTTCCTGATTGAAAAGGTCCCTAGGGATAGTAATCAAAGAGTCAATAATCTTGTTCGGCTGGCCTTAGCTCTTGAGGGGTAGATGGGTTAGAGAATACTTACAGAGTATCTGACCCAACAGAGTACAAGTTAAGAGAAGACACCAAGCATAGTGTTCAACATGGGAAAAATCCGTGTGGTTTGGGCAGAAAGCATCATCAACTTTCTATAAAGTAACCAGCTACTTACTGATAGAACCATAGTAAGAAAGTTAAGGTATCAGGTAAGTAAGTACGTGCTTATCGATGACATTCTATATAAGTGTGGTTTCTTGGTAATTTCCCTATGGTGCATCTCGAAAGAAGAATCAGAGTACGTGATGAGAGAGATACACGAGAGGATATGCAACAATTAATCAGGTGGTAGAGCCCTATCAGGCAAGGTCCTAAGTGCCGGTTACTAATGGCCCATAGTGTAGAGGGATGCAGAAGAGTTTGTCAAGAAGTGCGACAAGTGTTAGAGGTTCATGGTCATCCATAGATAACCACGAGAAGAGCTCACAGTGATCACTACCCCTTGGCCATTCACCCAGTGGGAAATTGGCATTGTGGGACCATTCCCGATCGGGTAAGGGCAGATAAAGTTTGTAATGGTGGCAATCGACTACTTCACCAAATGAGTAGAGACATAACTGATGGCAATGATTATCGAGCAGAAGACCATAGACTTCGTTTGAAAATCAATCATATGTCGGTCTGAGATCTCAAAGAGCATCATAACAGACAATGGTAAACAGTTCGACGATAAGGGGTTCAGAGAATTCTGTGCACACTTCAGAATCTATAATCGATACTCGTCCTCTACCCATCCACAAGCTAATGGATAGGTCGAGGTAACCAACAGAACAATCTTGAAGATTATCAAGATAAAGGTAGAAGTAGCAAAGGGCCTATAGGCCTAGAAACTCCCAAATATCCTAAGGGCATACTGAAAGACAGTACGAATGCCAACACGTGAGACACCATTCATGCTCACCTTTGAGGGCGAAACTATCATCCCAATAGAGATCGACTTGCCTAGTCACCGAACCACCAGCTTTGACGAAGATGCAAATGATCGAGCTCTCAGAGAAGGCTTGGATCAGATAGATGAAGTTCGACAAGCCTTAGCTCTCAGAACACCCATTTACCAGCAAAGGATGAAAAAGTATTACGATAATAATGTCAGGACAATGGAGTTTAGAATAGGTGACTTGGTCCTTTGGAAGGTGTCACTCACCACCAAAGATCCTCAAAACGAAAAACTAGGGCCGAGCTGGAAAGGATTCTACCAAGTTAAAGATTGAGTCCGACCTGGGGTATACTGACTGAAAGACACGAATGGAAAGACACTTTTACATGCATGGAATGCTAAGCATCTTAGAAAATACTACCAATGAAAGCATGTAAACATTCTCAATAAGAATATCATTTTTCTCTACATCATCTACTTTATGTTTTCTTTCTATAAACTCTACAATCAGGTCGCCCGAGGATCTGGTCGGCCAAAGAATGGTTGGATTACGTGAAAATCCAACTGAGGCCTTAAAGACTTTGACAAATTCAATCTCCAGATCGCTTGTGGATCTGGTCGTTCAAAGAACGGTCGAATTACATGAGAATTCGACTGAGGCCTTGAAGAAATTGACAAATTTTATAGCTAGGTTGATTGGAGACATGGTCTATCAAAGAACGGTTGGATTGTCTGAGAATCCAACTAAGGCCTTAAATATTTCAACAAATTATACAGTCAGGTCGCTTGAGGACCTGGTTGACCAAATTGTCTGAGAATCCAACCGAGATCTTAAAGACTTTGAGAAATCCTACAGCTAGATCGCCTAAGAATCCAAACGAGGCCTTAAAGATTTCAACAAATTCAACAACCAGATTGCTTGAGGATCTGATCGGCCAGATTGCTTGAGAATCTGATCGAGAATCCGACCGAGACCTGGAGAAAATTGATAAATTCTATAGCCAGGTTTCTTAAGGACCTGGTCGGCCAAAGAACGGTTAGATTGTCTGAGAATCTAACCGAGGCCTAAAGACTTCAACAAATTCTACAACCAGATTGCCTAAGGATCTGGTCAGCCAATGAATGGTTGGATTGTCTAAGAATCCAACAAAAATCTTACAAACTTTGATAAGTCCAACATCTAGATTGTCTTAGGATCTAGTTAGCCAAAGAATAGTTGGATTGCTTGAGGATTTGGTCAGCCAAAGAACGGTTAGATTGCCTGAGAATCAAATCGAGGCCTTAAAGACTTCGACAAGTTCTATAGCCAGGTCGCTTGAGGACGGCCAAAGAATGATTGGATTTCCTGAGAATCCAACCGAGACCTTAACGACTTTGACAAATTCTACTGCAATATTGATTGAGAATTTGGTCAGCCAAATAATGGTCGAATTGCTTGAGAATCAGATCGAGGCCTTAAAGACTTGTGAAAATTTTGCAAAACAGATCGCTCGAGGATCTGATTGGCCAAAGAATGATCGGGTTATTAGAGAGACCAACCGATGCCTTAAGAACTTTAGATAAATTAGAAAGAATAGATGAATCTATTAAAAATTTGAAGACAGACCGAGATGTCAAACACTTAGTAAAATAAAAATGCAAGAAAGAAGAGACAAGATATTCAAAAAGAGATTCATTAATTCAAATTGAAATTGTTCTACAAAAAAAGGTACAAGAGAAGATTACATAAAAGAAAGTAAAAATGAAAAATCAGACTGGGGGCAGAGAGGGCTTCTTGGCGGACCCTCATTCTTTAGCTGTTGGGCCTTCGGCCTTAGACTCCTCATTGTCCCATAGAAAGGAGGAAAAATCCACTTTCTTGAAGGAATCTATTGCACGAGCCTTCATAGCATTGAAGCTGCTGATGTAGTAATTCGCGGTCTTCAAGCTGAACTCTTCAGAGGCTTTGAACATCTCGACTGCTTCCCTTCTGCCTTAGCCAGTTTTGCCAATAGCTCCAACACTTGGACTTGGGCCTCTTCAGCTTTCTTCTTCGCGGCCTTTGCCCTTGCCTCAGACTCCTCTCAACTCTTGGTCGCCGTCTCCTGCTCAACCATGATCTTAGTTAGCTCAGCCTTGTCCCTGACGGTGACTTGGTAGAGTTCAGCCTTCACCTTCTTTAGCTCTTCGCCTTACTTCGAGAAATTAGCCTAGAGAGCAACGACCTTCTTGCTCTTAGTAATGACGTAAGCTTCTCTTTGGTGACAGCAATTAGACAGGTGGATCGCACGAGTACAAGTCTACAAAAAAACATAAAAAGGTTAGTGATATCAACGAATAAGTTAAAATCAAGGCAACAAAAAATTTAAAAATGTTCTTACCCAAGTAAGGTCAAGGATCAAGTCTCTGGCCATCTGAGAGGTGCCGACGTCGACGAGGGCATTGTTGTCATCCACTAGAAAGTTGTGCATCTTTACCCGGGCCAGTTCAAAATTATTGAACATGTCTTTGGGCTGCCGAGAGAATGAGCTTAGAGCTACGAGAGTGGGGGCCAGCAGGGGCCGAGGGCATGCTCTCCATAGCAATAGGGGCCTCTGGTAGATCCAACTCCACCACCGGTGTTGCCTTGGCCTTCGGGGTTGGCGCAGCAGAAGGAAGGGGAGCCTTAGCCAGAAGCTTGGACTTTTTTGCCACAGAGGCCTCAACATTCCCGGTCTGGCGATACCACACCTCCATTATCAAAGACTTATCCAGTATTTTTGACATTCATGTTAAAAAACCAAAAATAACTAGAAATTAAAATTATAAACAGTAAAAAGAGAAAGACTGGTACAAAAAGTTAAAGGAAAAAAGAGAAAGGGAAAGATTCTCACTAGGGGTTGTTGGGCCGAACAACTAGGAACACAGCTTCCGGGGAGTCACCAAGAAGCTGAAGGATCTGGAATGGAAGTCCCGATCAGCTTTAACCTTGATCTTCATTTCGTTATTGATGAGGGGTTCAGTAGATATATCCATCGACCAAGGTTGCCCCCAATAAGGAATGATTCTGGGAGTATTGGGGCCAACTTCTTCCCAGGACTGAAACTCTCAATCTTATCCAGAGATTAAAAAATACCTCTCATTTCAATGCTTATTGGAGGAGGGGTAACCTTGAACAAGTGCTCGGTTCTCAGACTGAGACTAGAAGAAGTACCACTAGGTTATTTTTCATTGGGCTAGTAACAGTACAAGAATTCTTCTATGATCAAGTAGAATTGACCACCACTGACCTCCTCCCATAGGATGATAGCGTCGAGAAGAATCCTCCACGCGTTGGGCATTAGTTGGCCCGGAGCTAGACCTAGAAAGTCTAGAAACTCTCGAATAATCCATGGGAAAGGAATCCGAAGGCCATCATGAAAGGCGTGATCATATAAACACAGTTTCTTGAGAAAACGAGAACATGCTCAGTTGTCTAGCTAAGGGATCCTACAAACTAAAGAAGAGAAGATGGAATAGGTCTCACACATGCGCTCTATATCTGAGGCCCGGAAGATAAAGGGGATGAATTCAGTAGTAAATTCCTGATTTCCCTCCTTAAAGAGATGACCCACAGAGATAGAGGTTTCTCCTCCACTAGGTAATGAAGGACCTCGGGTTGAATGGGTAACGGGTCCAAGGACAAAAATGGTTGTCTCAAACCCAGATTTGGGAGATATCAGTCCTAGAGGACCAGATTTCCTAGGAATACTCCATTGTCCCCTTCCTAACTAAGGTAAGAAGGAACCTAACAATATTGGAGGTCTCTCGGATGGCCAAAGCAAACAAAGTGCAATCAAAAATGAAAAGCTCCTCAGGAAGAGAGAGATGGAAATATCTAGAGAAAAAAACTACTCTACTAATACAAAAAATAGGAGACGGAGGAGAAAAAATGGGAGAATGAAGAATCGCTAGATCAGAGCTCGAAGAAACCAGATTGGTTCTTCAAAGGAGAGGACACTAAGATGAGAAAATTAAAGCAGGATAAAAGAAATGAACTTACTGATGAAGGGGTCGAAGGACTACATTGACTGGGAGGAACGGAGGATCACGAAGCTTTTCACCGGAGAAGATGGTGAAGACCGCAAAAGAATTGCAGAGAAATGAGGAAGAATAAGCTTTTTCTAAAAAATTGGGGTAGTAAAAATGAGGTAAATCCCTCCCCTTGCCTATTTAAAGACAAAGGACGAACAACCAAGATTAAAACAACATTCAAATTCAACGGTTTCAATCCCGAGCAATCTCAACCGTTCAATGTGCATCATTTGACGATCAAGATTGATCCACATGTCAGTCAAAGGCCAAATGACCATCGTTTCTGACATTTAAAAAGACCATTATTAAATATAAAGTGACGTTTAAGGTATCGAGTAGCCATCACCTCGCGAAGAAGGAAAGACGCTCCGTTCTACATGTAAACATCACCTTGGAGAATGTAAAAGATGTCATGCTTTGCGTCTAATCGTCACTTTAGAAAAGATAGTTCGTATTCCCATCACCGATTGCATTTTACTTGAAAATATGGGACATCTAATAAGTATAAACTGAATGATCAGCTACGACCGACCAAGACCACGACTAACTAACACTACAAAGATTTATCGAGACCATAACTGATTGAGACCATAAGAGACCAAAGCTACAGCTGACAGAGGGCACAACATCAGACCAGTTACACCGACTAGTTTACAGAATACTCAAAAAATACTCGGGAGATGTGCTCGGTGAACCCAAGGGCAAAACACGTGATTGGTCAGTCAGCCAACACGTCTGGGTCAAAGGCATAATGATAGCTCTATAATCGACGCCTACAATCTCTCCTATAATCGCTTAGATAACCATCTTAGCGGTAAATTAGGGATTAGTTGTTATCTTGAATTCAAAGGATCATGTCCACACATGAGAAATCAGGGATTGGTTATCATGAATCCCAAGAATCACGCCCACAGGTAGAAAATCAAGGATCAATTATCACGAATCCCCAGATTTGCACGCCCCTGCACCTCTATATATAGTCACTATCCATATTCTCCAAAGGTACGCCGTTTTTGAGATAATCTACAATTCTATACTATATAGTTCTATAGTTTACGGTTTTACATTGCCATTCTGCTGGCTTAAGTATCGGAGAATCTTAGGCTGACACCCCACTAATGTCTAGATTCTGACATTTTGTAGGTCATCAACAATCTCGAGGAGCCATTTAGATTCCAACACCAACATTTAATAATCTTTCTTATCATTTAGTTCGAGTACTTGTAAAACCCTGACATGACCGACTTAGTTTATTTTATATAAGAATAAAGTCTGTGATTATTAATAATATTAGTTTTATTGGTGCTAGAATCTAAATGGCGTTCTCAGGATCGTGAAATAACTTGCAAAAGGTTAGAATCTTGACATGGCCAGTGTGACACCTCACTTTTCACAACACAAATATTAAGCACGAAATTGAGAATAAATGCGTTACGTCTTGAGAAATGACATTCAAACCTTATGAACAAAGGAATGAATGCATGAAAAATAAAATGAGATCAATCTAGAATAATAAAAAGAATAAAAAGAGTTCAAATAAATTTTAAACAAGAAAGTTTTAAAACATTCAAGTTGGAAAGTCCAACGAAAGGTAAAAAAGGCGCACAAAACCAAAACGGGCCCAAGTAAGGCCCATGAACTCCTAAAGCCCAAGACTTTAAATACAAATTTGG
>JAUTBS010119358.1:0-12636 GCA_032361285.1 Aequorea victoria | reverse complement strand
TCAACAAAGTTTGACAAAGATGAAAAAGGAAAATCAGTCAATAGTAAGAAGTATCGAGGTATGATTGGTAGCCTTTGAGTCGACACACTCCAAGGTTCAGTCGACTCACGGACCCTGCTAGACAATGAGTATACTCACGTCCCACATGTGTTGACTCACACACTCCATTTCTAAAATTGTCTTTCTTGTGTCAACTCACGAAGACATTGAGTCGACCCAATCCCCTACAGCTTACTTGAGTCGACTCACGAAGACATTGACTTGACCGAATCCCATATAGCTTACTTGAGTTGGCTCAAAGCTTTAATGAGCCATTCCAAAGGCTCGGGTATATAAAGGTTTTGAAGCCCAAAAATTTATTTTAAATCCAAATCTCTCTCTATCTCTCGCGAGTCGATACCTCATAAATCGCCATCACCCTCTCCATCGACTCAAACCCTGCAAATCAATCACATCACTCTCATCTCCTCTCTCCTAAACCCTCTTCGTCTTCAAAACCGCTGTCAACTAAACACACCAGTGACACACCAATTAGTCGGATGAAGCCCTAGCCTCCGTCGAATAATGTCGTTGTTCTCATCTTCTTCTATCGAAACTCAAATCAAACCATGGAATCTTTAATTCCACCCAGAAGAACCAAGAAACGAATGCCTGAGCAAGGAGAAGGGCCCTCGAGATCAAAGAAGAGCAAGAAAACCCCAACTTCTCCTCCGGCAACTCAAGTGTGTAAAGATCACATCATCCAAGATAAGTATAACAAAATAAAATTCAAGACAAGTCCATGAAAGGAGATGCATCGATTTCAATTTCTTTGATGAAATTGGAATGCATTTCTCCACCTGGTTTTCTAAGATGGCTTAGCAATTTTTTGCCTCCATTAAGGAACCGGTGTATCCCGAACTCTATCGAATAACATACGCCCACATGAGCCCTTATACCACTAAAGAAGGAGAATTCTTTATAAAAAGTTAGGCCAGAGACAAAGAATTTCGATTAGGAGCATCTCTGATAAATCAAATGATTGATACCCCAACCGGTACACACCTCTTGGACTGTCACAAAAAATGCCACAACTACCCAGACTTTTCCATTGAGGACTTCCTCACTCTGATCACAGACCATACAAACATAAACCCATACAAAATTTTTGAAGCAAACCTTCTACTCCCTGAATATAGGATTCTTGACCATATGATGAATCACATAATTTTTTCCCAAGGTGATAAATTTGGGGATGTCAACTTCATCCAGTTGTTTGTGATGTGGTGCATCATCAATAAAGAACCAATTCACTTAGGACACCTCATTCTATCTGACATGTGGAAGGCAGCCCTCACCAAAAAAAAACATCCTTCCACATGGAATGCTTTTGACCATTCTCTTCAAACACCTCACCATCAACCTCAAGGACACCCTCTGTGTACCTTTCCATCACACACACACGTACAATAATTCTACCTTGAAAAGGATGAGACTTGTTGAAATAGATGGCCAATGGGTCAAACCTCTACTTGACTCCTAATCCATTGCCCTGTCAATACAAACCACTGATCAACCCAATGCTCCACCACCTCCAAATAGTGAACAACATTCTGTTCCTACCCATGACCAGCCTTCCACTTTTGCTCCTCCTATTTCTTCTACACTGCCACCTTCCAACATAGAAGAATTGGAAAACCAACTCAAACTCCTTATCGACCTAAACCTCGCATCCACATAAGAAATCCAACGTCTACATGACATAATCTCTGTCATTAAAAACCAAAACAACAAAAACAAAGAACTATAATTAGACTTACTAGGCGAACAATGATGACTAAACCAAACCATCCAAAACATTGATACAGCCATAACCAATGTCTGTCTAGCCGGATACGACATCGACATGTCCTTGTAGGAGAGTATTGACAAATTCATTAATGTCGGTACTGCTCTGATTAAAAGTGTTCACAAAGAATACAAGGACGGGACAGCCGACAAAATATATGGTTTAATTGTCAAAATCCATAGTTTTATGGAATGGCTCGACAGTCGCTTTGAAACTCCGGCTGAACGCAACGAACGTGAACAAAGCAAAAAATAAGAAGTTTTTCTAGCCACGGGAAATCAAATCACCGAGCTATCTGCTGAACAATTCTGGGCTACGACAACTTCACCCATTGAGCAAGCTTCACACAAAGGCAAAGGGAAAACTTCTGAAAAATCAAAGAATCAACTAAAGACACAAGTTCGCGATGCGGCCATCTTTGACGCCATCTAACGGCAAGAAAACGAAACACGCTCCACCAAGAAACCATCAACCAAAACAACAAAAAAGACCCACTGAACGACGGAGCTGGACAATCAAACTCTTTGATTTGTTTTCTCTCTGTTTTTGTTTTTGGGCTGTAGATATCACAACAACATTCTCTCTCTATATATATACTCTTTTGTATTGATGCCTATTGGTCTATATTTTCTTTCATTATGCACATATTCATTTTTTATTTCCTTAAGGTGGAGAAAAACAAGAACTTCTCGATCCCCTCACTTTTTTAGATCACAAAGGGGGAGAAAATAACATATAAGAATGTTAAGAATGTTAAGAAAAATATTGGTATATGAAATTAACATGTTTGAACTTTTAATTTGAAGTAACATGTTTTTGGTATTGAATGTTTGAATGGTATATATGATTGTTGATACGAATATTGATATGATGCAAATTTGTTTGATATTATGTTGCAAAATGAAGCACCTCTCAAGGGGGAGATTTTTCACTCATTGGTATCAAATTTACAAAGATTTTTCTTAACAATGTTTGTTATCATCAAAAAGGAGGAGATTGTTAGCCCCAAGGTTTTAACGAATCAATTATAGTTTTAATGATAACAAACAAAGCTTATTAAATGATTCAACAAGCTCTAGAGTTTTATACATAAAGCTTAAATGATTTCAAACAATATGTTAATTGATCATATCTTGTCATATCTATCTCACTTAAACGTCAAAATATTCTTATGTACTTATCTAGTAGGTTAACTCCCACTAAAGGGGTTAACTTTGTATTTAACATTGATTTAAGTGATTTCAGGTACTTAAACAAGTATTCATATATTTTTCCAAACAAAACCTAACCTTTAAACCACTCCCAAACAGAGCCTAAACCTCCAATGTCAAAAGAGAGTATTTTGAGTCGACCCACACCTTCATTTGAGTCGACCCAAACACATAAAGACACAATATTTTGTAACAGAAGTATAAATGAGTCGACCCAAATCCTTTTTGAGTTGACCCAAACAAAATCATAGTCTCTATAGTTTTAACAGGTGAGGGCCTAAGTCGACCCAAGTCTCCCATGAGTTGACCCAAGCAAAAATAGCGCTCTGTACTCTTAACAGGCGAGGGCTTTAGTCGACCCAAGTCTCCCATGAGTCGACCCAAGCAAAAACAGCTCTCTGTTATTTTAACATGCATAGTCTTGAGTCGACCCACCCTTTTCTTGTGTCGACTCAAGTGCCTTTTATCCTTTAGTGTCAACCTAAAGCATTCCTGAGTCGACCCAAGTCCATGAACATTGCCAGAGTTGACCTATGTCAACCCAGACATCGACCCAATTCCTTACATGCCACCATGAGTCGACCCAAGTCTATGAACATTGCCAGAGTCGACCTATGTCAATCCAGACATCGACCCTGTGCCTATTTTGATATCATGAGTCGACCCAATACCAATGTGAGTCGACCCAAGCTTTAAGACGCATGCCAGTGTTGATGTACATCTATCCAGATCTCGACTCAAGCAAAAAACAATACTGTGAGTCGACCCAAGTACACTTTGAGTCGACCCGGAAGCCTTGAACTAACATAAAAAGCTTTTTTGGTTGACCCATTGCACAACCTCTCTTATGAGTTGACCCAAACCAACTGAGAGTCGACCCAACCACAGTCAGTAGCCTCAGAAGTAATGTGAGTTCACACAACTCAACAGTGAGTCGACCCAAATGCAGACAATAGCCTCTAAAGACACATGAGTCGACCCAACTCATCAGTGAGTCGACCCAGCAGCGAGTAGTACCCTCTAGAAGTAATTTGAGTCGACCTAAATCCATTTGAGTTGACCCAATTATTTGCTGAAAGCTAATTTTCTATAATTAATGGAGAAAAATGGCTATATCTCAGAGCATTAAATGGCAAGGATTGATCCTCAACGACAATAATCATCCAGGAGTATTTGTGGAGATTTTTTTCAGTAACAATCCCGAGAAGATGTCTCAAATCTTTGACAAAGAGAAATCAGGATCACAGAAATTAATTACAAGATATTCCGTACAGCAAAAAAAAAATCAGATATACGACGCATTTATTTCAAAGTTTGAATTCTGAGAACAAAAGCAAGTGAAGACAAAGACATATATTTATTGCAAACACTCCTCAGTATCAGAATCATGAAATGAAAAGATTAAAACAAAGGCCTATAAAAAGGCAGTATCTCTCAAAGATCAAACAGACCAGACCAGATAAGTTAACAGTTGATCATACAAAGAAATATCTAGAGAGAAAAACTCATCATACACCAGATCAGAATATCTTTCCAAGAGAGATATCAGAAATAGAAAGGAGAAATCCTTTATCACTCATTCAAGATCAGATACAGATCCTCTCATTATTGATTTAGAAGAAACCCAACAATCACTATTCATCATCTTGTTCGTGGGTTCTTCATCACAGTGTTACAGTGTGCAAATGTCAACTTTTCATAGAGAGTATTCTATTTGTAACTACTCATTGTATAAGTAAGGGTGAGTCACTCTCTACTTCACTTTGTGTGTTATTTAGCACACAAAAAGAAAGATTAAAAGTGCTAGAAGTTTGAGGACTTTGGGTAGCAGCTTGGAAATCTTTAAAAATGCTTGGAACATTAGATCACAAGTGCTAGAACTTTGAGGACTTTGGAACACAGCTTGGTGAGTCTTCTTTAGGAAGCTGAAGCAGATATCACAAGTGCTAGAAGTCTGAGGGCTTTGGAATGCAACTTGGTGATAGCTTGTAAAAGGTTTGAAGCACACCCATAAGTGCTCTCATAGTGGAAAAATCTCAAGGGAAGCTTGAGGAGTGGACGTAGGCTGGAATAGCCAAACCACTATAAAAATCATGGTATCGTCCTTCTATCTCTATCTCTTTACTGCTTTCATATTTATCGGTGAATATTTATTGATATATATTTTACTGATATTATTTTTAAAAGAATTTTTAAAAAAACTAAAAAGAATTTTAAAACCCTATTCACCCCCTCTAGGATCATTCTTGAATAACAATTGGTATCAGAGTCTCGTCTCTTGTTTTTGACTTAATAGTCTAAGAGGATCCTATGGCAACCTCTATTGGAACGACCCTCTCTGAGAGATAATCCACTAATAGACCTCCATTGTTCTATAGAATAAATTACAATTACTGGAAAGCAAAAATTAAAATCTATATACAAATAGTAGATTATAAACTATGAAAAATTATTGTATATGGTCCTAAAAGACATATTACAGAAAGAGAAGGAATTATCATTCCAAAAGATGAATTAGAATGTAATGAAAATGACATTAGAGAAATATAAAAAAATTATAGAGCTATGAATCTACTTTACTGTGCTTTAGATTCTCATGAATTCAATAAAATATCTATTTGTGAAACTGTCAAAGAAATTTGGGATAAATTAGAAATTATTCATGAAGGTACAAATCAAGTCAAAGATTCTAAAATAAGTATGCTAGTACATGAGTATGAACTATTTAAAATGCATAGTAGTAAAAATATTTCAAGCATTTTCACGCAATTTACTAACATTATTAATTTTCTAAAATCGCTTGGTAAATTATATATTACTGTTAAAAATGTGAGAAAGATTCTTAGGTCATTACCAAAGGGATGGGATGCAAAGGTCACGGCCATCCAAGAAGCTAAGGACCTCAATATACTCAGTCTTGATGAACTCATGGGGTCGTTAATGACACATGAGATTGTCCTTAAGGGAAGAATGAAAGAAGAAGAACCAAGGGCAAAGAGAGGAGTAGCCTTAAAATCTGTGCAAAAAGAGTCATCTGATAAAGATGACTCAAGGGACACTAACGAGGAAAGTGATGACATAACACTCCTCAGTCAGAAGTTCAACAAATTCCTAAAAAGAACTAGAAACTTCAAAACAAAACATTTCAAGAAAGATGTGAAAGGAGAGACAAATAAAGAACCTCCTACATGTTACGAATGTAAGAAACCAGGACATTATAAAACAGAATATCCTCTTCTGAAGAAAGAGAAGCCCAAGAAGTTCAGAAAAAGGGCAATGAAAGCCACCTGAGATGACTCAAAACAAAGTCAAGAGGAATCAACATCAAGCGATGAGAAAATCATAAACTTCTGTCTTATGGCCAACGAGGAATACGATAGTGATGATGAGGTATTTTCTAATCCAAATGAATATGATGAACTATTAAATATTTTTAGTGAATTACATTATGAGTTCGAAAAGATGAATGAGAAAAATAGAAATTTTAAATCAAAAATCAAATATCTTTAAAAAGAAATTGAAGAATTGAAAGTTTTAAATCAAATATTAAATTCTGAAAAAGATAATCCGTCACACATTCACAAAATATATTTATTGGAAAAGAAAAATAAATTTTTAAAAATAAAAGTAAATGATTTGTTTATTACAGTTACAAAATTTACAAAAGGGGAAGAAAATTTAAATAAACTCTTAGGTCAACAAAAATGTGTTTACCACAAAGCCGGTATAGGCTACGAAGAAACACATAGTCAAAAGTTTCTTGAAGACCTAACAACTTATGAAATATTATGTTGTAATCATTGTGATAAATTAGGACACATTAAAAAGAACTCTAAAGATAAGAACAAAATCTGAATTCCTAAAAATAGAAATCATACAAAAACTAATAATGAATGACCCAAGAAAGAATGGGTACGAAAGAAACTATATGATTATTTTTGTAGGTGTGCTTTAAGTCTACTCCACACAATGACAGATGGTTTCTAGATAGCAGGTGTTCTCGACATATGACGGGTGATAAAAACAAGTTTATATCAATCACACCAAAGAATGAAGAACACGTAAGCTTCGGTGACAACTCCAAAGGTAAAATCCTTGGAGTTGGCACTATTGGTAAGAATTTCTCTCTATCTATTGAAAATGCCTTTGTTGTCCCAAATATCAACCCAAAGGGGCGTGAATGGATTGTTATAGAAAACTTAGTATCTTTTTAAAAACTCTTTAATTTCATTAACAGTTAGAAAATGGTTGATTAAAAGCAATAAGTAAAGAGTTTAAGGAAAAGAGATACAAATAATATTTATAGTGGTTCGGTCCAATCCCAAAGAGCCTTAGGATTTTTGAATCCACTAATCCGATTTTTTTATGGGCGAATCGAAGCCACGTACAATCTGATTCTTTACTTGGAGAATTGCAACCACGTCTTTTATGGCAAAGAGAAGCACATTCTTTTATGGCAAAGAGGAGCCTTAAAGTTTGTAGGATGAAGACTCCTTAGTATGAGGAGTTTACAATAAATGTGATTCTCACTTACAATCAATGAACTCTTAGAGGTATTACAATAAATGATCAGAGAGAAAGATGCTACAGTTAAGAGAAAAATAGAGTATGAAAGTAAAGAGCTTGTTCTCTTGGTTATTGAGAGTGTATTGAATATTCTTGATGATGTAGTTCGTGTTAAAGCTTCAAAAATAACTCCTTATATAGTCCAAGGGAGGATAGAGCCGTTGAAACTTCTGTGCGCGCATTTAATGCTGAAAAATAGCCATTGGAGGGATTCAGCGATTTTGAATTTTCGCACGTTGTGTCGACACAAATGTCTCAATGTGTCGACACAAAATCTTCTGGTGTCGACACAAACATCAGGTCTTCAGAAGTTGTGGAAGGCAGCTCACTAGAATCTTCAAAGTGTCGACACTTCTTCTTCTTGTGTCGACACAAATGCTTCTTGTTGTCTTAGTGTCGACACAACTCTTAGAGGGGTCGACACTTGTTTTGGTTTTTCTTGGTTCAGAAGAAGGGTGCTTACTGGAGTCAAAATGTGTCGACACATTTCACCTTTGTGTTGACACTTTCTTCACACTTGGAAGTCTGAAAAGCTTGAGCTCACTGGATCTTCAAAGGTGTCGACACTTTTCATCTTTGTGTCGACACTTCTTCACATTTCTTCTTAAATGTGTCGACACTTTTGTTCTTTGTGTCAACTTCTTCAATAAAAAGAAGTTTGAAGCTTGATTCTGTAAGGTCCTAAAACTCAACTTTTTGCTCAAAATAATCATTAGTAACTTCAAATCAATTGTTGTTATAAGTCAAAATCAAGGATATGGTATGATTGAATAACCTTGGGTCAACAGTACAGTCTATAGTTCAGGGTACATCTCAAATATCGAAGAACCCTAACTATAGCCTTCCAGTAGTTTGCCCCTGGGTTACTTGTGTATCGACTCAGTTTACTAACTGAGTATGCTATGTCTAGTCGTGTACAATTCATTAGTTGATTTATGATTTCACTATTATTTTTGGATAGATAAAGATTCACATCTACCAGTATTCGAGCTGGACTGTTATCATATTTTTTAAATTTCTCAAGTATTTTCTCAATATAATGAGTCTGAGATATAACAATTCCATTAGATGTTCTAGCAATTTTAATCCCTAGTATAACAATTGCAACACCCATGTCTTTCATGTCAAATCTAATGCTTAACATGTTCTTAGTAGCTTTAATAATCATATTATTGTTATCAATGATAAGTATATCATCAACATAGAGACAGATAATGACACATCATTTATCTATTTTTTTAACATAGACACACTTATCGCATTCATTAATACGAAACTCATTTGACATCATAGTACTGTCAAATTTCTCATGTCATTACTTTGGTACTTGCTTTAAACCATATAATGATTTAATAAGTTTACATGCCTTTGTCTTTTGCCCTGAAATATTAAAACTCTCTCGTTGTTCTATGTGTATTTTTTCATCCAGTTCACCATTTAAAAATGTTGTCTTAACATTCATCTGGTGTATCTCCAGATTATATATTGTTGCTGTAGCAATTAACATCCGAATGGAGGTTATTCTTGTAACTAGTAAGTACGTATCAAAGTAGTCTAGACCTTCTTTTTGTTTGTATCCTCTAATAACAAGCCTAGCCTTGTATTTTTTAATTGAGCCATCTGTTTTCATTTTTCTCTTGAATATCCTCTTGTATCCAAGTGATTTACAGCCTGGTGGAAGATTCACCAGTTCCCAAGTATGATTTTGTAAGATGGGTTTAATCTCACTATTAATAGTCTCTCTCCATAGAGATGCTTCAGAACTGGACATTGCTTCCTTATAATTTTGAGGCTCATTTCTTAACATGTAAGTTAGATAATTTGGACCAAAAGATTTTGATTTCCTTTTTCTTGTTCCACATCTAGGTTCATCAATTTTTTTTACCTCTTGATCTTTCCCACTACCCAAAGCACTATCATAAGTTCTTTTATTAGAACTTGCCTCTTGTATGAATTTATAAGAAATGATATCTTCAAAAAATGAAGCATTTCTTGATTCAATAATTGTGTTAACATGAACGTTCGGTATATTTGACTTATGCACTAAGAACCGATATGCACTGTTATTTTATGCATATCCAATGAATACACAGTCAATAGTCTTTAGTCCTATCTTAACTTGTTTTGAAGTAGGAACCACTACCTGAGCCAAACACCCCCACATTCTTAAAAATTTATAGGTAGACTTATGACATTTTCACAATTCATAAGGAGTGTTATCGATTTTCTTAGGAAATAACTTATTCAGGATGTAATTAGCAGATATGATTATTTTCCCCCACAAGTTCTGTGACAATCCTGAACTAATCAACATACCATTCGTCATTTCTTTTAAGGTTCTATTTTTACGTTCAGCAATTCCATTTTGCTGTAGAGAATAAGGTGCAATAGTTTGGTGAATAATTTTATGTTCTGAGCAGAACTCAACAAATGGGGATTCATATTCAACATCTCTATTACTTCTAATTACTTTAATTTTCCAGTTAAGTCGATTTTCAACCTCACTCTTATAATGTTTGAGCATTTCTAAGGCTTCATCCTTGCTTCTTAGCAAGTACACATAACTGTATCTTGTGCAGTCATCAATAAAAGTAATACAATACTTTTTTCCTTTGCGTGTTTGAACAAATTTTAAATCACACATCTGTATGGATTAAATTCAGAGATTCTGTACTTCTTTCAATTGTATGAGATGAAGTCTTTGTTAACTTTGCTTCCACACAAGTTTTACATTTTTTATTCGACTTTATATCGAATTTTGACAAATAATATAAGTTTGTACTCAAAATGAATGTAATGAATGTGAGTACAAACTTATCAGACTCAAAAACTAACCTGAAGCCATTCTTGCTTAGCAGTAACCCGGACACCAAATTCTTGCGAATCTCTGCCACATGCAGCACATCTTTGAGGGTCAGCTCCTTCCCTGATGTCATCTTCAGCACCACCTTCCATTGTTCTTCAACTTTGAAACTCGAAGAGTTTCCCATGAATAGTTGATGTCCATGTTCCACTGGTTGGTAGGAAGTGCACATTCTTTTGTCAAAACACATATGTGTTAGTCTCAAAATTTAGCGAATCAATTTATTGATTTTAATGATAACAAATAAAACTTTTAGAAAGTTAAAAAAAATATTTTATAAATCCCAAATTTTAAAGAAAAACATGTGAATAATTTAAATGATTTTAAATACTGTATTAACAAGTTAAACATGATCTATCCTTTAAATCATAGTTATTGATTATATATTGTCATATATTCTTTAACTAATCGTCAAAATATTTTAACCGATTATTTAATAGGTTAAATTCATAATAGGGGTTGATCTTGTATTTAACAATATTTAAAGTGATTTCAGGTATTAAAACAAGTGTTCAAATAATTATAAAATCATTAAAAAACTTTCCCAAATAGTGCATTATCACAGAAAATAAAATAGTGTTTTTTCCAAACCTATGAGTCGACCCACATCACTCAATGAGTCGACCCAAACATAAAAGCTCTCTGTATCTTTTAACAGGCGTAGACATGAGTCAACCCAATCTTTTAATGAGTCGAACCAAATAAGTTAGCTCTCTGTATCTTTAACAGACGTAGCCATGAGTCGATCCAAACTTGCAATGAGTCGACCCAAACAAGATACCTCTCTGGATCTCTAACAGGCGTAAGCATGAGTCGACCCAATATGACCATGAGCCGACCTATTCACTCTATCTCTCTCAATCTCTCTCAAGTGTAGTTATGAGTCGACTCAAGTCCAAAACTAAGCTCATGAGTCGAAACATTTCAGCCCACACCTCGACTTAATGCATAATGTGACATCATGAGTCGACCTAAATAATTCATGAGTCGATCCAATGCCAACATCCCTCATAGAGACCAACTGTGAGTTAACCTAATGAATTTATGAGTCAACCCAAGTGCACATGAGCTGACACAGAAGCAGTTTTAGTCGACCCACAGTAACAAGTCTACACAGAGACTCTCATGAGTCGATCCAAATACTTCATGAGTCAACCGACTAGAGACTTCTGTCTTACAACAGAGACGATCATACTTTGAGTCGACCCAGATTGTTTGTGAGTCGACCCATTGGCACTGTAATCTTTTTCAAGATATTTGAGTCGACCAAAAATTACGCAAACAACGTTTTCAGCGCAATTTACAAAAAATTACGGTGGTATCTCAGAGCATTAAATGTCAAGATTTGATCCTCAACGATTATATTCAGGCACGAATTAAATTGGAAATTCATTTTATTATCAATCCTAAGAAAATAAGGCAAATCATTAAAAAAGAGAACTCAATATCACATTAATGAATTATAGGATATCACTACAGTAGATACAGATCTGATATACAACGTCATTATTCGAGTTTAAATTTGAAATCATATTTGATTGGTGAATCAGTCAAAAAGAAGACAGTGATAGAAATTGATTGCAAATCACTCATCAGTATCAAAATCATTAATTGCAAGATTTATCTCAAGATATGCTTGAAACAAATGTCTATATAAAGAACTGAATTCTCAGAGAAGAAACAAGACACCACAACACACCATATCAGGTTATCAATCTATCAATCACTGTTTTTAAGAGAGAAAATCAAAAAAAAAGAAAGAAGAGAAAATTTTGTATCACTCATTCAAGATCAGAAATATATTCGCTCATCTACTATTCAGAAAAGCCCTAGCAACTACTATTCATCATCTTGCTCGTGGATTTTCTTTAGAGTGGTACAGTGCAAAAATTAACTCTTCACAGAGAGTATTTCTTTCATTACAACTCATTGTAAAAGTAAAGGTGAGTCACTTTGTACTATTCTTTGTGTGCAGTTTAGTATACAAAAAGAAAGATCACAAGTATTAGAAGTCCGGAGGCTTTAGAAAGTAGTTTGGTGAGTCTTTGGAAAAGGTTTGGAACATTAGATCACAAGTACTAAAAGCCTGGAGGTTTTGGAACGCAGTTTGATGAGTCTTTTGTAAGAAGCTGAAGCAAAAATCACAAGTGTTAGAAACTTGGTGGTTT
>JAUTBS010119247.1:0-12637 GCA_032361285.1 Aequorea victoria | reverse complement strand
GAGTTGTTGAATGGAAAGTGATGACGTGGCACCACTCCGAGTGGGATTTAATATCCTCCGGGGAGTGGGGTGTTACATAAACATATTAAATACATTCAAATATTCTAATAGATTTATATCTTCTATCATCTACAGTCCATGCAACTGTTTTTTCATGTATAACTTGGTAGCCAGATCTTTCTTCATGTATAGTCCCTCAAACTTCTACCAAATTGCTTCTACCGACTTCTCATTGAAGATGTTATGAATAACATCATCGCCTAGATTTAGACGAATGACGCTCGTGGCTCTTACATCTAGATTCTCTCAATCATCTTTGTTCAATGTCTCAGGCTTCTTAACCTTATCGAGCAATGCCTTGGAGACCCCCTGCTAGATCAACAATTCCTTCATCCGCCGCTGCCACAATGAGAAGTTGTTCTTACCGTTGAACTTCTTGACTACATATTTTGTGATCATCTTCTTAATCGCTAATGAATGATCAACTATTACAAACCTTAGCTCTGATACTAATTGTTGGGAGGCAAAAACTGATGAGTATGAATTAATCAGTCGGTCCAAGCTGACCGACTGGGGTATGATCGAATATCAAAACCCGACTGAGCTATGGAGGAGAAGTCAACATCCCAAATTGATCGGGAGCAAACCTCCCAGTAGTGACCAGAGGCTGACCGGAAGCAACTAGCAATTTTTTACACTCGGTCGGATCATCTGCTCGGTCAGCTCGACTAATCGAGAGGAGCACCCATAAGGAGGGACTTTAAAATCAACGTCGATAATCTTGCCCAAGATCACTCCAAACAGTTATCTTAGCGATAGATCAGGGATCAAATCACTAGGTATCCCGAAGATACTGCTCGGATCTACACAAATCCTGAAAATCTTGCTCGGGTTAGAGAAGATCTCGCCAAATCATGGAAGATCAGGGATCCATCCCCATCACATCTCAAATTCTGTATTTTCACATCTCTATAAATAACAAACACTTGCAGACTCCAAAGGTACACCATTCCTAGTGCTTGTACTTACAGTTCTACATTATTCTACTTTCTATCCGTTGATTTTAGCATCGAAGAACAATAGCCGGTACCTCACCGGTGTCTATGTTCTAACATTTTTTAGGATCGTAGTCGAGAGAGCAGCTCCGTAGCCACTTTAGGGGTACTACCGACCACTCAGCTAATTACAGGAGGATCGTCTAGATTGAGACACCAACATTTGGCGCCGTCTATGGGAATGATTGATCATTATTTCTCTTCCCGATATTTTGTAATCTGAATGGTTACCACACGATCCATGGCCCCTGAAGGAAATTGCCGCTAGAACAACCCCCACGGGGATCCCCCACCTAACGTCGAGCAATAGCTGAGGGATTTGACTCAGTTGATCCAAGGCATAGTTCATCAGAATCAAGCCATTAACCAAAGGCTCGACAAACAAGCCCGACTCCTACCCATTCCTCCTTTCCCCCGTCGGATCCCTCGTCCCGAGGATAGGCAACCAACAATTCCCCAATAACCTGATGACCAAAGGCGAGGCCTATAAGAGGAGGAACCAAATGACAATAAAGACATGGCCGAGAGCAGGGCTTGTCCTCAGAACCGAAACTAAGCTCTCGGGCAAGCCGAGGGCACCCAGCCCAAGAAGACTAAAGCCTCCACTACTATGGATGCTGAACTAAGAGAAGTTAAGGATCAACTCAATAATGTGATGACAATTATGAATGGAAAAGCTGCAGTGGTTGTCGATGAACTCGTCCAAAGGAAAAACTTACCATTCTCGTCGGCCATTATGGCCGAGCCTCTGCCATCTAAATTCAGGATGCCATAGATGGACGCCTTCGACGGGCTGAAAGACCCCCTAGACCATTTGGAAACGTATAAGACCTACATGCACCTGCATACAGTCCTAGACGAAATCATGTGCCGAGTCTTCCCGACCACTCTAAAGGGGTTAGCTCGTGTGTGGTTTAGCAAATCAAAAAGCTGGTCCATTTTCTCGTTCACCCAGTTGAGCAAGTTGTTTGTAGGATACTTCATTGGTGGCCAGCGACATTTGAGACCGGCGACATACCTCCTTAACATCAAGCAAGAAAAAACCGAGACCTTATATCACTACGTGACTCGGTTTAATGCCGAGTCTCTCAAGGTGGACGACATCGACTACAAAGTGGCCTTGACAGCGTTCATGGGTGGCCTCCAACTCACAAAATTTCTCTTCTCACTGCCAAAGGCACCCCCAACCAGCATGGCCGAGCTTATTGTGAAAGCCCAAAAATACATGAGTGTCGAGGACGCTATGAATGCCGGAGAGGACCGAACCTCTGAGCCAACCAAGAAAGGTGAGCATGCAGAGTAGACTGACCGGAGGAAGCGAGAGGAGACCGACCGATCAAAATAGTATCGAGGCTCAGACTGGTCACAACCCGGTCAGGCCAACTCCAAGTGGCCCAGGATATCGACTAGTCACTTTAAAAAATATACACCCCTGAATACTTCTATCGAGCAGGTCCTACTAGAGATCGGAGATGATCCCAAGCTGCGGTGGCCAAAAAAGCTAAGGGCTCAACCGAACCAGCTAAAGGTCGTGACCTCAACCTACCATCTTATGCTCAATTACCCGACCGAGCATGGAGTGGTAGAGCTTAGAGCCGACCAGACCACCGCCTGAGAGTGCTACAACACCTCCCTTAGAGGGCCCAAGCCAAAAGAGATACTGACCCTCGATACGGCGTAGGTTTGAGACGAAGAGCTCGTCCGAAGAGGAGAACCAATGGAAGATCTCCTCAAAGTTAGCATAGATGAAAGCAGGCCAGATAGGGAAGTCCAGATTGGGTCAGCCCTTCCTCCTGATATACAGGTCAGGCTAATCCATTTCTTAAAAAAACACCAATCCATATTTTCCTGGACGCACGAAGGTATGACTGGGATCAGCCCCGAGGTGATCACACATCACCTATGTGTCGATCGCCTCCACAAGCCAGTTAAGAAAAAATAATAAATTTTTGCCAAGGAAAGGAACGAGGTTATAGCCGCCAAAGTCGAATGACTGCCGAAAGCAGAGTTCATTCGTGAGGTACAGTATGATGATTGGTTAGCCAATATGGTCCTAATAAAGAAATTAAATGGCAAATGGAGGATGTGCATTGACTTCACCGACTTGAACAAGGCTTACCCAAACCACAGCTACCCGCTTCACCGTATTGAATAGCTAGTGAATTCCACCAGCGGCCATGAACTCCTCAGTTTCATGGACATCTTTTTAGGTTATAATCAGATCTTCATGAATGAGGCCGACCGAGAGAAGACCTCCTTCATCACAGATCGAGGAATTTATTGCTACCGAGTCATGCTTTTTGGCCTTAAGAACGCTGGGGCAACTTACCAGCGCCTCATCAACCTTATCTTCAAGAAGCAGATTGGAAGAAACGTGGAGGTCTATGTCGATGACATGTTGACCAAGAGCAAAAAAGCCACAGACCACCTCACGGACCTCGAAGAAACCTTCCAAGCACTGCACGACTTCAACATGAAATTAAATCCAACCAAATGTGCATTCGGGGTATCGGGGGGCAAGTTCCACGGGTTCATGGTCAGCAAACGATGGATTGAGGCCAATCCTTAGAATATTAAAGCCGTCCTGGAGATGGAGTTCCCAAGGATAACCAAAGAATTACAGAAACTAACTGGTGAGTTAGCAGCCTTGAACCGATTTATCTCAAAGGCGACCGACCGATGCGCACCATTCTTCAGTTTCTTAAAGAAAGCATTCGATTAGACTGAGGCCTGCGACCAAGCATTTGCTAACCTCAAGCTACACTTGACCTCTCCCCACTACTCTCTCGAGCAGTGCCTAGAGAGGAGCTCTTACTTTACTTGGCCATCTCACAAGTAGCAGTAAGCTCGACCCTCATCCGAGAAGATGTAGGGGATCAGAAACCCAATCTACTACACAAGCCCAGCATTCTGGGGAGCAAAATCCAGATACCCTCGAGTAGAACAGCTGGCATTTACCTTGGTAATTTTGGCTAGACGATTGCGTCCCTACTTCCAAGCTCACACTATAATGGTGCTGGCGGACCAACCATTATGACAGATACTGTAAAGGCCAGAGACCTCTAGTCGCCTGGCACAGTGGTCAATGGAGTTGGGCGAGTTCGACATCCAGTACCGATCACGTCCGGCCATCAAAGGGCAAGCAGTAGCCGACTTCATCGCAGAGTTCACGACCGAGACACCATCCGTCGAGCAACCTCCAAGTCCATCTGAGGTCGGTCACTTGACAACTAACCCAGAAGCTGAGGTAGTCTTCGACACTTGTCAGGTATGGACAATAAGCGTGGATGGGTCCACAAACCAGTCTTCCAGTGGCGCCGATCTCATACTTATCTCCCCGTAAGGAGATGAATTAGAATATTCCATGCATTTCGGCTTCAGAGCCACCAACAATAAAGCTGAGTACGAGGCTGTCATAGCCAGCCTCAGACTGGCACTAGCGTTGGGGGAAACACAGGTCAGAATACTTAGTGACTCACAGCTAGTGATCGATCAAGTGCAAGGCTAGCACGAAGTGCAAGAAGATCAAATGAAAGCCTACAAGATTGTCACCGAGGAACTCAAAGTTAAGTTTGACAAGTTCCTAATTGAGAGAATCCCCAGGGACCACAAACAGCGAGCTAATGATCTCGCTCGGTTGGCCTTAGCTCCCGAGGGGCAGATGGGTAGAGGGGTATTAACGGAGTACCTAACCCAGCTGAGTATCGCTTAGAAGGAGATACCACTAGCAGTAAGTTTGGCACATGTTTGTATAATATGGGCAGAGAGCATAATCAACTTTCTTCGAAACTGTCAGTTACTTGCCGACCAAGTTGAGGCAAAAAAACTGAGGTACCGAGCAAGCAAATATACACTCATCGATGACATTCTCGATAAACGTGACTTCTCAGTACCCTACCTAAGGTGCATCTCAGAAGAAGAACCTGAATACGTAATGAAAGAAGTACACGAAGAGATGTGAGGCAATCACTTGGGCACTTGGGTTCTATTGGAGAAAATCCTAAGGGCTGGCTACTACTGGCCCACAATACAGAAAGATGCAGAAAACTTTGTTAAAAAGTACGACAAATGCCAAAGATTTACAACCATCCCCTGGCAGCCACCGAAAGAACTCATTATAATCACTACCCCGTGGCTATTCGCCCAGTGGAGAATCGACATTATAGGGCCATTCCCGACCGAAAGAGGTCATGTGAAGTTCTTGATAGTAGCGATTGACTAATTCACCAAATGGGTGGAAGCAGAGCCATTGTCAGAAATCATCGAGAAGAAGGCAGTAGACTTTGTGTGGAAGTCAATCATATGTCGATTCGGCGTCCCGAGAAGCATTATCATCGACAATGGTAGACAATTCGACAACAAAAGATTCAGAGAGTTCTGCGGTCCGCTGGGCATTCAGAATAAGTACTCCGCCCCCGCCCATCCCCAAGCTAATGGGAAGATCGAGGTGACCAACAGAATAATATTAAAGATGATCAAGACTAAGCTGGAGTCATCAAAAGGTCTATGGGCCGAGGAGCTCCCAAATGTCCTCTGGGCATACCAAATAACAGTCCCAACCCTGACAGGCTAGACTCCATTCATGCTCGCCTACGAAAGCGAGGCAATCATCCCAGTGGAGGTCGGTCTATCAAGCCACCGAACGACCAGCTTTGATCAAGACAGGAACAACCGAGCCCTCCGAGAGCTTGGACCAGGTAGATCAGATCTGAGAGGCCTCAACTCTCAGAATGATGATCTACCAGCAGAGGATGAAGAAGTACTATGACAGCAATGTCAAAAAGAGAGAGTTCAGAATAGGGGATTTTATCCTTCGTAAGGTCTCTCTCACCACTAAAGATTCCCGAGAGGGTAAGTTGGGCCCAAACTGGAAAGGTCCATACCAAATGGAAGATCAAGTGAGGTCGGGAGTATACCGACTGAAGGATGCGACCGAAAGGATACTCCCACATGCATGGAATGCCGAACATCTCAGAAAGTACTACGAGTAAGAAAGCATGCAAAACGACATCAATAAAAGTATTTTATATATATATATATACACCTTTATGCTTTCAAAAACTGTATATCCACAAAATAGAGTTCGACAGTCAGGTTTTCACCTGGTCGTCCCAAAGGTGGTTGGATCGACTGAAGGTATGCAATCGAGGCCTGAAGTTACAAAGTTTGACAACCAGGTTTCTACCTGATCGGCCCAAATGTGGTTGGATCGACTGAAGGTATCCAATCGAAGCCCGAAGTTACAAATTTAGACAGCCAGGTTTTCACCTGGTCGGCCCAAAGTTGGTTGGATCGACTGAAGGTATCCAACCGAGGCCCAAAGTTAGAAAGTTCGACAATCACGTTTCCACCTGGTCGGCCCAAAGATGGTTGGATCGACTGAAGGTATCCAACCGAAGAACGAAGTTACAAAGTTCGACAGTCAGGTTTCCATCTGGTCTGTCCAAAGGTGATTGAATCGACTGAAGGTATCCAACCGAGGCCCAAAGTTACAAAGTTTGACAGCTAGGTTTCCACCTGGTCGGCCCAAAGGTAGTTGGATCGACTGAAGGTATCTAACCGAAGCCCGAAATCATAAAGTTTGACAACCAGGTTTCTACCTGGTTGGCCCAAAGGTGGTTGGATCAACTGAAGGTATCCAACCGAGGCTCGAAGTTAGAAAGTTTGACAGCCAGGTTTTCACCTGGTCGGCCTAAATGTGGTTGGATCGACTGAAGGTATCCACCCGAGGCTCGAAACTACAAAGTTTGATAAATAGGACACCTAAGGACCTGGTCAGACAGCTGGATCGACTCAGGGTACTCAGCCGGAACCAAACGACTGAAGATACTGTTGGCCAGAAGGCAGTTAACCGAGAACTTAAAGACACTAAGAAAAATTCCTATGAAGCGTACAAAGGATCTATAGTCGGATGATTTTTAGAAGGCCCGATCGAGGGGCCAAACACTTGGCAGATTCATTTACCCAACGTACTGGTCAGTCAAAATCAAGGAAAAGGCTATCGAAAAGCCTGACCGAGACATACAATACTTGGCAAAATAAAATAGTGCAAAGAAATTCATTCAAAGCCAACTCAGATGTTCATAAGAGGCAGGAATATTATTTTTACAAAAAGCACAGGAAATGAAAGATTTCACAAAATAAACTAGAGAATGAGACGTCAGGTAGGGGGCTTGTCAGTAGTCTTCTCGACTGGGCCTCCTTTCTTGATTTCAGGGTCGTCCATCTGCCAGTGAAAGCGGGAGAAATCCAGACCTTTAAAGGAGGCCACTGCCTGAGCCTTTATTGCATTGAAGCCGCTGACATAGTATTCAGTGGTCTCCACCTCGAACTCGTTCGAGGCCTTAAACACCTCGACTGCCACTTTCTTGTTAATGGTCAGCTCGCGGAAAGACTTGGCCAACTTCTCCTCAAGCTCCTTCACCCTCCCCTCATCTCGTGCCACCGCCTCCTTGTCAGCCTCCTTCTCGGCAATGAGAACGACCACTTTCTTCTTGGCCTCAGTGGCCACCTGCTGGGCCTCGACCTTTTTTTGCTCTTCTAGCTGCTTTGAGAGCTTGTCCTGCACAACGGTGGCCTTTTTTCCTTTAGAGACAAGAAGTTGCTCCCGCTGATAGCAACGAATGGATATATGAATCACCCAATAATAAGCCTGTATAAGCAAGACCAAAAGAAAGAAAAAGATCAAATGAGAGAGACAAGGCTAAGCACATAGTAACCAAAGGCAGAAAGAAACTTTACCCAAGTCAGATCTATGAGCAAATCCATGGCCAAGAGAACGGTCCCGACCTCGGTCTGGGTAGTGTTGGTGTCTCCAACAAACTCGAACATCTTGACCTGGACCACGCTGAACTTGCTCAGCAGCTCGCAGGATGGGCAAGGGGCTCCCTTTAGAGAAAGGGGTCCGAGACAGCTGGAGGGACGGCCACTCCAACAGGAGGTCCAAAGGCAGCAATCGCTGCTGAGGAGGTTCCTTCTGCTAGAGTCATCGGCCCCGTTGACATAGGGGCCTCGGGGGAATCCAGCTCCATAAAAGGTGTGGACTGGTCCATCCCAACCTCGAGCAAGCCCCTCCTGAGCCTTTTTGTTATTGGGGGCTCGATCTCCTCACCCTCTCGGGCCAAATTTTTTTGTAGCGCAGCCTTCTCGGGTCTCCTCACTCGCTGAACGCCTGGTTACTCGGCCCTGAAGTCCCGAGTGAGAACCATAAAGAAAGGGTCTTTTCACCAGCTGGTTGTGCAATCTGTCGGGATGACCCCGAGCCGTTTTTACCATAGCCTTTGCCTCAGTGTCGATTATGGGTTCGACCGAGATGACTTCATAGTTGGACTTCCCCCACCTCATCCTGATCCTTGAGGTGTGGGGGCCCACCAGCTCGTCCGGTTGGAATTCCCAACCTAATACAAAAATAAAGAAAAACTTCTCCTAAAGGATGATAGCCCCATAGAGGATCCTACAGGCATTAGGCATGAGCTGCCCCGGGAATAGGCCCAAAAAGTCAAGGACTTCCCTGACTATTCTAGGGAAAGGGAGCCTCAGCCCAGCAGAGAAAGCATGTTCATACATGCCTAGCCTGCCATCAGGAGGCAAGCACGCCCGCTCATCATGTTGGGTAAGATAAAATTCTACAGAAGCAGGGAGGCAGAGCGAAGAATGAAGGCGAACTAAGTCAATCGCTCGGCTGACTGAGGGAACAAGCTCGATAGCAAACTCCTGGGTGTCCTCCTCGAAGAGGCGAGCGACCGAGCTTGAGGGTTCACCCTGATCGATGTGAGATGAACCTCGAACAGGGGAAACATGAAAAGAAATGATCCTCTCGCTACTCGAGTGGCCGGACTCAGAAGAAAGGATTTCTTGAGAAAACTCCATGGTCCTGCTCCTTAAAAAAGGAATCATAAACTAGACCGTGACACACACCTTCTGGAAGAATAAATTGAAAACTGGATGGTCAGGCACAAATGTGTCGACCAAGGGAGGAAGCTCGAATCTACGGGAATAGAACAGGATCCTATTTACAAAGAACAAGGAAGAAGGGACAAAAAAGCAAGGGTAAGGGAGAGCCTCTAGCTTGGGGGTGGAAGAAGCTAGAATGGCTCTACTACTAAAAATGATAAAGTAAAAGAGAGAAGGAGGAGAAGCTAACTAGCAACAGAAGCGAGGAAAGCACTGGAAAACTTAAACGAAGACGACGGTCGAAGGAGGAGATCGCACGAAAGGAAAAAATATATGTTCGAATTATGTTTTAACCAGAAGAACCGAGCAAGAGCCCCCTAATCGCCTATATATATAGGCACTACATGAATGGCCCAGATTAAAATAAAGATTTTTCATCCGATGGTCCTGAGACTGAGTAAACACCGATCGTCCGATGTAATACGATCGACGTCCCAGGTTAAAACACACGTCAAACAGATACCAAAGAGCCACCATTTTCTGGATACCAAACGATCCACATTCAATGCGAAGTGACGTTTGACAGTCCGAGCAGTCACCTCGAGAAGAGAGAAAACCTTCTCGAGCTTCGTGTACCCATCACCTCGGAGAGTCAAAATGACGTCACTATAAGCCATGCAATTGCCATTCTAAACAGTTTTATTCCCTTCGCCGAGCAAGTATGACTCGGGAATAGGGGCATCTGATGAGTATGAATTAATCAGTCGGTCCAAGTCGATCGACTGGGGTATGATCGAATATCAAAACCCGATTGAGCTGTGCAGGAGAAGTCAACATCTCAAACTGACCGAGAGAAAATCTCCCAGCAGTGGCCAGAGGACGACCGGAAGCAATCAGTAGTTTTTTACACTCGATTAGATCATCTGCTCGGTCAGCTCAATTGACCGAAAGGAGCACCCATAAGGAGGGACTCCGAAATCAACACCAATAATCTCGCTCAAGATCACTCCGAATAGTTGTTTTAGCAATAGATTAGGGATCGGATCACCAGGTATCCTGAAGATACCGCTCGGATCTATATAAATCCTGAGAATCTTGCTCGGGTCAAAGAAGATCTCGCCAAATCACAGAAGAACAGGGATACATCCCCATCACATCACATATTTCGTATTTTCACTTCTCTATAAATAACAAACACCCACAAACTCCAAAGGTACGCTATTTGTAGCGCTTCTACATATAGTTCTACATTATTCTATTGCCTATACGCTAACTTTAGTATCGGAGAACAATACTCCACCAGTCGATTACAGGAGGACCGTTCAGATTCAGACACCAACAGAAATAATACCCACAAATAAGACATTGTTGATCCAAACAAGAATGATAGAGATATTACAATGATCCAACAAATAATATAAATAAAGAATAAAACAACACAATAAAAATAATAAAAAATATAAAGAATATATGTGGTTCGGCTAACTGCCTACGTCCATGGGTTAAGAGCAGATCAATCCACTGATAACAATCTTGGATTAGAACTCTCCCTCTTCTCTCTTCTCTCTCAAGATTTTTCTCTCTAAAAAACAACTTAAGAGAACTCGCAATATGTTCTATACAATAAGCAATAGGATCCTTTATATTTATAGGGAATAAAGAAATTCCTAAAAATCGTTTGTCACCGTTCGGACGACGGTCACTCTTGTTTGGACATAATAAGTTACAAGAAACTCATCCCGTTGTGGCCATTCGAATGCCGAACCTCCCGTCCGAACGGTGACGAACAAAGGATAACATCGAGTTTTCGCTCTCGGGGGTCCGGACGGTGGAACCAAGTTTTGTGCCACATCCCAACAAGTCTAAGAAATTCAAATCAGTATAATTGGTACACACAAAAATCACTTACCAACAGTAGACTTCTCACTTTTGTATAGTGACTGTCCTTGTCGATCTTCCTTTCATTGACACACACAATAATCAGAATGTTTTAGGAGTGCAAATATTTAAATTTTGAACACACAATATTCTGTAATGATGGTCGACCAAGATAATTAGAAATTAATTAATGCTCGCCCAACGCGATATAACCAACTCCACAAAAAGACATAGCGAAACGTATATCTCATAAATCAGGTACCTATACATAGCATATCAAAAGATATCAATATTTGAATAATTATCCATCCTAACTTATACTAAAAATGCTAATAACACTCCAAACAAATGAGCACCAAACTTTACCCTTTCCCATTGATTGGGCCACTCCCAGTAATAAAAGTTTTACCTGCGCCTCATCCCGCATGCCACAGCCGACTCCCGCATGCAAGCGCCTACCATCGCCGAATATGTGATTTTCTCTGTCGATTCCTTAATATCAGAAAATCTCATCCGATCTTCCATCATCACCTATAAATTGAAGTATCCTCTGCATTGAGCCAGAAGTAAGATTAAAGAGAGCAGTGAGTGCCAGTATTAGAGAGTTGAGTTAAGAAGAGATTGTAAAACAGAGTGTTGTGTCATTTTTGGGTTTGGATTTGGTTTTTCCCTCTCCTCATCTCAATTGTTTCTCCATCGTCAATTTAATCGAATTTGTTCTCGCTTTTCATGAACGTAGACCAAAGTTTCGAATCACGTATCTCCTCATCTATTGTGTGTGTGATTACTTGTCAGTGACAGTGAACGGTCCCAATAAAGTGGTATCAGAGCTTAGGTGAGGCATCCGTGAGCTTTGACAAATCTGTTCAAACTAGCAATTGATCCAAATCTATTTTTGAGCACACCACGGGTTGAGGCGCACTGAGACGATCACTGTGCAAGAAAGACAGATGAATGGATCCACCGCACGCGCCCTCACGCGCGACCTAAAGTCACTGCGAGTGAAGCCCACGCGGCCCCAGTCGTCTTCCTCAGCCGTGCACCGAGTCAACTCGCGAGCCAAGCCACGTCTGGAGACGCGAGCTAAGCCGCATTGACTGAGTCGTTGATTGCGTTGACCAGGCGAGAAATTAGTTTTCAGGCGCGAGAAATTGACTTTTTCTCGCAAGATCTTGATCCGGGATCGCAAGATTTTGATCTAAAATAAAGATAGTACCTGTGTAGAAGAGTTATTAATTTTTGGCTTTATGTTTACTCCAAAACAGTCGAAATATTGTATCGTACAACTAATATTTTGACCAGTTTTGCAAGTTTTATTTTTTCCCTCATAAGACTGCCCAAATATTACCTCCACTATAAAAGAGTAAGATCCACCTCCTAAACAAGTAGTAGAGATGGAATAAATGAAATAAAGATGAAGAGAAACTAAAAGATCGGAAATGGATCAAATTTTAAAAAACCCTCTTATGAGGAGATTTGTGAAAAGATGAAAATTTAAAATCTTTTATGATGAAAGTATGTTTTGGGAAAAGTTTTCATGTTTTAAAGTGATGAGCTATTTTCTTCTATTGTGCAATTTATAATACCTTGCTAGTGATTGGTGAGCACGTGGATTATAGTTCACTCTCACACAGATCCTTGTAACAGGTACAGGCAAATGATGTGCACGGTCAGGTCCATTGCAAGATTAAATTTAGGTTAGGGTCCATGGAGATATACTCCACTTGGTATTTTATTTTGGGTTATAAACTGAAATATGAGATAGTGGTCGGAGTGCCCTCTTGTGATGTAAAGTTGTGTTATGTAAAAGA
>JAUTBS010119136.1:2387-12638 GCA_032361285.1 Aequorea victoria | reverse complement strand
TTTTATATCATTGAACTCCCAAAACCCTACCATCGCTATGTATGCCTTTCTTTTCATAAATTATTGGATTGTTATTTTTTTTTTTTGTTTCTTCATGCGTTGTTGCTGCATTAGGGCACAGTTACATGGGATTTATAGCTTAAATTCTCCGTTTGGTTGCTTTGAAAACGAAGGAAAAGAAATGAAAATTCGAATATTTTTCATGAAACCCCTCGATTGTTGGTTTGCTTGTTTCTTCTTGTGATGTTGCTCTACTAGGGGCCGGTTACATGGGATTTTGTTGCTTAAATTCGTATTTGGTTGCCTAGAAAGCGAAGGCAAAGAAATGAAAAAAAATAAAATGGAATCTTCCAGTGTGGAAGCAAGGAAGGAAACTTCCTTTCTTATTTCTGTTGGAACAGCCAAAACATTTGCGTTTCACTGAAAGACAGTTAGACAGCAGAACATTGCGAAACACAATAAAACACAATGAAATACAGTGTACCAATAAGTTGTTTCTACTTGAATTTGGAATTTCTCATGACTGTTCTTAATTATTCTGAGATAAAAAGAAATAAAGGGCCATATTTTACTGTATTAGTAAGAATTATTATTAATAGGTTAGAAATGATACTATTACTACTGTATCAGTAAATTTTTAGTACTTATTTCGTTGGTATCTTATGCACTTACTGAATAATATGCAGTTGTATTTCATAAAATTAATTTATCAAGCAATACTTGACAATTAAGGGTGAGGCGGCGGTAGGGTTGCTCCATTGCGACCTGGGTGTCTTAGGTTCTAACCACAAGTTGTTCGTGTCATAGAATTCCTGACTTGTACGTTTGTTTACTTCCAATGGAAGGATTCTCATGAACCAAACGGAGAGTTCAATTATGCATTCACGTGCACACCGCATGTGAATGTTTAGAATGCATGTGAATGTTCAGAAGCATCTTAATGTGATAGTACAATTATTTACTCTCTTGAGGTGTGGTCAAGATATCGGAAAAAGAGAAAAACTAGCTTGTTTGGAATTGTTTTCCCGTTTTTCGTTTTCTTTTTCGTATTTTCAAAAAGAAAAAAGACAGAAAAGTTCAAGACATATTTTTGTGCTGGCATTTTTCAAAAGTTCCAAAACATATTTTCGGTGTTTTTGAAAATTGGTTTGTTTTCAGTTTTTTTTTTGGAAACATTTTGCCAAATAAGTTTTCAATATTTTCCAAAGAATGACAACAAAAAAGATAAAACGACAACAAAACAGCAGGATTTGTATTCCTTATTTTTTTGAATAGTGAGCAAAATTTCATTCAACTTTGCGTCATGCATCTCTATGGATGGCTTTGTTAAGTTTAGAGAAAGCTTCTTATCAAGGCATTCTGATAGAATTGCCTCTTGTTGGACATGCACTCTGATTCTACTTCCACGGACAACTTGATTAGATAAACAGTTGAAGCAATCAAAGATGCGTTTATGTTTGCAACTTCATTTGGTTTCATTTTATGTTCTCTACTTTTCATTAAAGTGAATGAAGTGAAGGGAACCAACTTTGTAGTGTTGTGTAGAAGTTATGTTTCTCATTGCATTAGGGTGCATCTATCATTAGCTTAGTGCTCTGATTGGTGTCTTAGGAAACAAAGAAGAAATGATAGGATTAAATGGAATCTTACATGATTGTGTTGTGATTAGTAGAAAACGTGATGGTAAGACCATCTACCCTGATTGGCTTCCATGAGATAGAAAATACAGAATCATAAAAAGTTTGTTGGTGAAACTGAAAAGAGCAAAAACTGATTCATCTTTGCCTTATTCTGCTACTTGTATGATTACACAGCAGCTCAACAGAACCTCCAATCAATGGTTTGTGTCCAAGTCGAATCAAATTATTCGCTGAAAAATAGTAAAAAACAGGAGGTTTCTCTTCGTATTCTGTTTACATTTCATGTTCTTTCCTTCGTCTATGAATAAACCCATAAAGGGAGTGAATGAATGCGGATTACATTTTTTTCCCATTCTTCCCCAGACCTGCCTTCTGGAAGATTTTCTGACTTTAGAAACGTCAGGGTTTAAGCATAATTAATTAAGCATGAAATGCACCACTAATTTTGTAGCATTTTGGAGAACTTGTTATATTCTAATAGCTTGAATGACGAGGTGAACTTAGGCATATTATCTTTTACAATTGGTTTTGGTCTCCAATTGATATGCTCTAACAACTAGAAACTAGAAAGTCTGATTCATATATGAAGATATAGTAATTGATCCATTCAAATTATCGCCCCTCTATAATAATCCAAAAAGCATTTATGCTAGATGACTATTGCGAATTAACTAACATGGTTGATCAAGCGATGTTGGTACTGTCAGGTATTAGCAATTATGGAGTCAAACAAGCTGTCTCCGTCACCAGATAATGCTGATGCAAAGGCGGCATTTCGTAAGCCTTTGAATGATGCTGGTAACAGGAAGTATAGGCGCCGGTCTCCAGTTAGTGGATCATCCTCGTCTGATGGTTAGTTATTGAATTTTGGTTGTATAACTTGTATTTTAAGAATATTCAATTGTGAATTTTTACAAAATTTAGCAAAATCCGGAATATGCCTGGGAATGTGTTATCTATTTGTTTTTTTGTTATTCCCCTACAGGCTTACACATTGATATTAATACTGATTGGTCAAAGATTTTTACTCTGCCCCTTTTCCTTAAATTCCCCCCTCCCCCTCAAAATGCATGGGTTGAGAGTGCGAGGTTTCATAGGTTTCTTTGGAACAGGGAACATATATCTTTACCTTTTTATACCAGGATACTTTTCTTTTATGGTTATGGTTTATATACTACATTTTTCTCAAGGCATGTTGAGGAATGTTGCAGCTTCTAGTTGTATGAGAATGTTGATATCAAAAGTAGCATATTATTCTTTCAATACATTGCAGCTCATTGCTTTGAAACCAGTTTCGTTGAAGTTATTTTCCTCCTTTCCTTAAAAACTTGATTGCTTTAGTTCATTTGAAATGGACTATGCGTGGGACGTTCAGCTGCGAAAGCCTTTTGTATAGATATTCTTAAACTCTTTGGCAGTCTTAGTGGTAATATGCTAGTGTTGTTTAACAGACCAGACCAGGTTCTTATTGTGTAGCTATAGGCAGAAGCTTATTTGTGTTTATATGTAATATTGAAAGGTGGTAATGGAAACAGGTGAATGAATATGTAAAATATTTATCATTATTCTGTTATGCTAGTTCCACCTTCCATGTCAAATACTTAAAAATGTAATTTTACTGATATTTAGTTGAAGAATTATTTCTCCCCTTGTCCCATTTTGTCTCTTAGTTCACTATGCATAATTGAAAAAATAGGAAAAACATATTCGAATGATAAATATACACACTTGTCCTTTGACTTATTTGAATTAAGTTTTTGGGTATGGTGATTAAATTTAAACATAACTCTTTTTTTGGTTGTATGCGTGATGTCTCCAGTAGAATTAAAGTTCATGATTAATTTTATAGACACAAGACTTAAGGCATGGTTCATGAGAAATAGTAGTGAAGCAACAACGAACAACCAAAAAATGGTTGCCTTCATGAGCAATAGTACAACTAAAACTTAACCAAACCTCAATATCCTGAGCGAATGATAGGTGAAACACATGACCATGAGACTTTCTATGAAGGCAACCATTTTTTGGTTGTTCGTTGTTGCTTCACTCTAGCTTCTCCCTCCACCCAGCACCTTACACATATAAACTTCCAAAATTGTGACTCAAAACACATTCAAGTTGAACTCTTACTCTCTTTTCTGATGAAAGATTACGAGTGATGATGTTGTGGAACCTGGTTTGAGGTGCCAAACCTAGTTAAGTCTTGTCTCCCAATCAATTGGGCTCGGCTACACGTTTTTTTTACCATTCTGCTATGTCAAGGGCTATGCATTTAGTTAGATTCAACAAATTCAAATCTTTCTTCCTACATCCCATGTCAATTTAGGTCTCGTCTTTTTCCTAGTATTTTCATTAACAATAATCTTATCATTCTTCTTTACTATTGTATCTATTGGTTTATATTGTATGTGTTTAAAGTTTAAACTACCTTAGTTTATTTTCTTCTAACTTATCTGCAGTTGGTGCGACTTCTACCATTTCACGAATGTTTTCGTTTTTGATTTTATCTTTTCTAATCTTACCACACATGCAACTCTATATTCTCATTTTAGTAACACATTTTATTTACGTGATGTTTTTTAGTGGCCTGACATTCTGTTCGATATAGCATTGCTGGTCTAATAGTTGTCTTATAAAACTTTTCTTTCAATTTTATAGGAATATTTTGTCTCATAATATGTCAAAAGCACCCTCTACGTGTGTCAACTAAAGTTTTGATTTTATGAGTTACATCGTTTCAATCTCCCCACTTTTGTTAATAATCGAACTTAGATAACGAAAATATTCATTTTTTTTGTATCTGGTGATTTTGATATTTACTTATTTACTGATAGTACTTTTATCACTACTATATTTTCATTTCATGCATTTATTTTATTCCTACTTATTTGAACCTTTTTGATTACATTGGTTCTCTCCAAATTTTTAACTTAACATTGTTAGAATTTAGAAATTGACTCCTCTCATAGTGCCATCCACTAAGACAATCTCATCTCTAAACAGCATACACCATGAACATTATGTATAGTCAATTAATTCATAATCAAGGCAAAAAATATAAGGACCCAATTCCGACCCTTGGTGTAGTCCTACCTCAAAGAATGGTTTGAGGTAAGTGCTTAAAATTAATCACGGGGATACTTTCCCGGTTATTCTTATCTTCTTGCTTGATTATCCCTCGATTTTTATTGACATCGTCTATCGATGGAGAATTATTTTACATGTGTTACCAGGTCATTAATTGGTGAAGTCTTCTACATCTTGGGTGATTAATGGTCACAATGTTCATGCTAATATCTGGTTTGAGGTTTGAGAATGGTCACAATGGTGATGCTAATAATTGGTTTATTCCTTCATTTATTATGATACCATCTAATTACTTTTTTACCAGTTGTTGATGTCGATAAATCCCTGGCTCTTGTTTTTGTAGCAAAGCACCTTGAGGGCTCCCTCCCATTGATTCCCTCATTGTATGTTGGTACTTATGCCAAACTAATCCAAGCCAAGCCAAACAAAGGCAATTATCATATTAATTTTTTTACTTTTCTATTGCGTGTATTTGAAAGAGAGAAATTTCATTTATTTTGATTATTGATTTGTCTCATACATGAATTCTTGAAATTGTGAAATTTCTCAATTTTTGTGAATTTTCTCGGTTTTAGATCGAGAAAATCTTGAGTTTTGTGTGATTTCTTAGTTTCAAAACTAAAAAATTTATTTGTTTCATGAAATTTCTCAGATTCGAAACTTAGAAATTCACAAATGCAGATTTTTTCAAATGGAAATTGAGAAATCAACTCTCTCTCGCTCTCTCTTCCTATCTCTCTCCCTATCAAACATAGACATACAAACTTAAAAAGTTCACAAAAATTGAGATCTAGCTTGAAGAATTTCACATTTTTGAAAACCTGAACTAAGAAATTTATCAGTTTTGGGAAAAGTAGACAAACTTAATTGATTTTTGTATTCACATATAGATATAAATATCAAGTCACACGTTAAGTGCTTGTTTGGTAATGTTTACGTTTTCTATTTTATGTTTTTATTTTCAAACATTTCGGAAACGGAGGGTTTAAACTTGTTTGATAAGCTGTTTATGTTTACAGAGAATTGCAAACATTTCCAAACTTTACAAAATTGGTGTAAACAATTCTTGGGCATTTTTTTCTGTTTTGTAAACACAAAGCAAAAACACCAAAAAAACAGATGAATAGTGTTATGAACTTATCATATATTCATAGCGATGAAAGATGCTCAAAACTCGAGATCTTTGTTGGCCTTCATTTATTTCCTCCACCTTTACCCTTCTGACAGTTCACTTTTGGTAACGTTTACATTTTGTGTTTTTTGTTTATAAAAAACTATTAACTGTTTTCTTTTTTTTCTTTTGGGTTTGTAAACAGAAGAAGAAAACGTGTTGGGAAAGCACAAGATAGTGTAAATGTAACATACATAATATGTTTTCTTCAAAATTACACGTGGCCACCTAAAGAAAAAACAAAATAAAAAAGAAATGCAAACAACAAAGAAAGCGTAACGATACATAATATCTAGTTGTATACACAACACACTGAATAACACGCGGTCGGTGTTACGGGACCTTGCCATTTGGTGTCCTCACGCTTGGTACTCGTTAATCATGGTTCAGACCACGAGGGCAACGGTAGAATGCTCTGCCATCAATCCTCTTCGTCCTTGTGACGAAGGCTCGCATCCTTCCAGCACCAAATACGCAAACTGGGCCATGCTCTCCAATGCATGTCATTTCTTGTTGAAGAGACAAGAATACAACAATAGATGAATAATATAAATGCGGTCATATATAATGCAATGTAGTTGCATAAATATGCTTGCATTGTATCCTCATTTCGGAATATAAAAGCGAATCAATAACCATAAAACATTCCATTCCACACACAACACCATAAAATTACTACTAAAAATAAATAATGTCAAGTCGGTTAAAAGATTCCCTAAATTTCGTTGCAATTCGATCGCGAACAGTGGACACGCGACGTAGTTGTGATTGAGCAATGTCAACTTTAATAGGGTTATGGGTTACTCCCGGCACATTTTGATGGTTTCGAAGTTGATGCCCCACTTTCATCACTGATAAATTGAAAGAATTGGCTATTCATGTCATTCGCCCTTATTTAGTTATGCAATAAGCAACATGCTGTCAGAATGTATTTTTGCATTTTCAGTTAGAATGTCAACATTTGGTTCAGAATGGAAAACCTTGCTTTCAGCACTCCAAAGCACCGCTATATCGCGTTTCGCAACGATGATTGTCGATAGTTAAACTACTTTTCAATGTTCATTCAGCGCTGACTGTTTAAGGGATATCTTTTCCCACGATAAAGTGATAAGAACCCAAGAATGTTTGTATTCCCTGAATCGACAATGTAAAACTTATGCTGTTAATGGATTAAAGCAAAGAATACAACATTGGGCATTCACGATTCTTTACAAGATCGATTACCTTAGAGGCAACGAAAATTCCATTCTCGGATTGTTCTCACACTCCAAGAACACTCGCCTGAGGTCTTATCCCCTTATCAGGGGGAGAGGTATACTTACACAATTACCACCGACAAGGGCAACACTCGACGAGCTTATAAGGGTGGTTTAACTATCGACACTTATCATTGCAGAATGTGATCAAGTGGTACTTAGGAGTGCTGAAAACATGGCTTCCATTTTGAACCAAATGTTGGCATTCACACTAAAGTACATTCCGACTGTGTGTTGTGTAGTGCATAACTGGATAAAGGTGCATGACGTGAATGACCAGTTGTTCCTTTAATTTGTTAGTGATGGAAATGAGATGTCAATTACAGAACTATCGTACCATACCAACAGTAGCTCCCGTAATCATATTGAATTTGACACTAGTCCACCACAACTACGCTGCGTGTCGCCGTGTCCACTGTCTGCGATCGAATTACAATGAAAATTTGGGAATACATTCATTGACATTATTTTTTTTAGTAGTTTTATGGTGCTGTATGTGGGATGTTTTATGTTTATTGTTTTGCTTTTATATTTTGGATTGAGGTTGTAATGTATGCATTATATATGTTCCGCATCTATGTTATTCATCTATTCCTGTATTGTTGTCTCTTCTATAGGAATGACACGCATCAAAGAGCATGGCCAATTTTGGTGTATGTGGTGCAAAACGGATGTGAGTCTTCGTGGCAAGAAGAAGTGGAACGAGAGCATTCTACCGTTGTCCTTGTGGTCTGAACCATGATTATGCTTTTATTTGGATTGACAAGTACCAAGCGGGAGTAAACCGGATGGCAAGAACCTGTAACACCGACCACATGTTATTCTGTTGTTGTGCATGCAACTGCCTATTATGTTTCGTTACACTTTATTTGTTGTTTCTTTTTCTTTTTTATTCATTTTTCATTAGGTCGTTAGGTGTAATTTAGAAGAAAATATATGAAGTTTTATATTATCTATGTTACATTTTCACTATCGTGTTAAATATGTGTAATGTAATTAAAAAATCTTTGCCCATGTTGGTTTCCAGAAACAGAACACAAATTTGTTGCGAAACATGTTTACCTTTGTTTATGTTTTCCATAATTTCACAAACATGTGCTTCTCAAATGTTTCTGTTTACGAAACCAAATAAATAAACACATGGTTACAGTTTTTTGTAAACACGAAAACGTATGTTACCAAATGCCACCTAAAAGTGCCACACAATGTCTTGAAACCCCCCCAGCCTTGGCTCAGGTCCCACGCCTATGCATGGTTTTTTCCCTATTTGATAGGTTCATTAGAAAGTATCATTCGAGTGACTTCATTCTCATTACAACATTGATAAATTTGGAGTGACTACTTTCTCATTGCAAAACTGAGAAATTTGTAACAAAATTGAAAATTGAAGAATTCTCATTTTCCTGGAAAATCTTCTTGAAATTAAGTTTTTTTTTTTTAAAAGTCTTGATAAAGCTGAAAAACTGATAAATTTTTAATTTAAGAAAATTTACAGAATTTGAGACATTCTTCAATTTCGCTAAAGAGCCAAAGAATTTTAAGATTGAAGTTTTTCAGTTTGCGAAAAGCTAAGGTGCCGTTTGTTAACGTTTACGTTTTCTGTTTTTGTTTTCAAATTTTTTGTAAACTGTAAACAAAAACATGTTTGGTAATATGTTTATGTTTTTTATTTTTTGTAAACGTTTGCAAAATTTCGTAAAATTTGTAAACAGAAAAAATGTGTTTTCCAAATTCTGAAAACGTATTTTTTTTTAACTCTAAAAATAAAAACTTTTATTTTTTTCTCAAACTTTTTTTCCGATAACATACATTACCAAACATGTTTATAATTTATGTTTATACAAAAACGTAAACGTGTTTACGTTTATATTTTTTCGTAAACAGAAAACAGGAAACGTAAACGTTACCAAACGACACCTTAAAGATGTGATCAATTTTTCTCTCTAAACCCTTAATTGACAAAAAATTTATGTTCACCTTAAAATAATATTTTCATTTTGGTATAATCATTGTATGTTGGTAGTTTGAGTGTATCCTTTCCATGGAGAAGTATTTGGAGGGTGAAGGCTCCTTCAAAGGTGGCTTTCTTTCAGTGGACCGCCGCTCATGGGAAGATCCTTAAAATTGATAATGTTATGCGGAGGGGGCACGTGTTGACTACTTGGTGTTGTTTATGTGGGAAGGAGGGAGAATCGGTTGCTCACCTTCTTGTTCATTATGTTTTTGCAAGGGAATTATGGAATTTGGTTATGCATTTGTTTGGGATTTCTGGGTTTTTGAGAAGGATGTGGGTGGGGTCTTTAAGGGTTCGAGGGGGGAAGGGTTCTGTGGAGGAGGAGGAGAGCGTGGTGCTTAGCTTCCCTGTGTGTGTTGTGGTTGGTTTGGGGAGAGCAGAAATGAAAATCTTTTGACGGGGTGGAACCCCCTTTGCATAGGTTGAAGTGCGTGCTTCTCAGTAATTTGTACAGTTAGTTATCTGATAGAGGTTCACCTTCCACCTTAGAGACGGTAGAGTTTATAGGATCTTTATCTGTGGATTAGTTCTGTTTTGTAGTGTCTAGTGGGACGGTCCTTTGTGAATGTTTTGTATACGGGTGACATTCCCTTAATGCTTTTTTGTATTATTATTCCTTATTAAGAAAAATGTTGGTATAGACCATGTCTGAGGTAATTAATCAGATCTCATGTGGTAGTACATGCTCCTTTAAACAATGTACTACAGATTGTTAGTTTGCATGTCAACTACATGAATGATGTTTGCATCACTCATTGATGTTGATGCATGTGCATGTGTGCTACCATTTTTATTTGTTGTAGACTTCATGTGCTAGGGCACTAGATACACTGCTATAACCTCAGCGTGCATGTATTTGTGTCGAAGGGGTTTCTTGTGTATGCACCCTATAAGCTGCAATTTGGAGAATAATTGACTTATGCTTTCAAAGCCCTAGGACCGGACGGTTCACAGTGACTTTCTTCCAGCATTGTTGGAGGGTGATTATGGGAGATGTGATGGGTTTCTTTGATTTTTTTCTTCAGCCACGGATCCTTTGAGAAAAGCCTCAATGCTTCCTTTCTTACTCTTATTCAAGGTTTT